>PJEM01005256.1:72500-134340 GCA_004023845.1 Helogale parvula
CTGGACCTGCAGTACTTGGTGACATTTAGAGGCTCATTTCCTACGTGTTACCTTGTGTAGTGGCCACGGGTTGCACTCTGATGTTGTAATAAAGGTTTGCATTATTTAACAAAGTGAAACATAGGCCTGGAATGTTAAAAATTTATTATTGAAAAAGCTCTGTTGCCAAAATGCCCTTAAAAAGTGCATTTTATGTGTTTAACATTTTTGTTTTCTTGTGTGATCTTTGTGGCATTTAAAGCAAATCATAAACAAAGAAATATTGAGATGGAAACCATTTAGTACTATGCACAGCCATTTTCATATAAGAAATACATTTTTGAGTTTGTTTTTTAGACATCTATTCCCCCTACTGGTGATATTTATTCTTATTTGGCTACCAATAAATAAATAAATAAATCAGGTTCAGATAACAGGAAGAAAGGAAGCCTGACTGAATTACTTAATGTGATTGCTTCTGTGACAAATTCTTTTTTTTTTTTAATGTTTATTTATTTTTGAGAGAGAGAGAGAGAGAGGGAGACACAGAATCTGAAGCAGGTTCCAGGCTCCAAGCTGTCAGCACAGAACCCACCGTGGGTCTTGAACTCAGAAACTGTGAGATCATGACCTGAACTGAAGTCAGACACTTAACCAACTGAGCCACCCAGGCACCCCTCTGTAACAAATTCTTAATTTAGACTTTCAATACCCCTCAGCTCCTGCTAAGAAGATAAGGTTACTCTAGGGATGCCTGAGTGGCTCAGTCAGTTAAGCATCTGACATCGGCTCAGGTCATGATCTTCATGGTTTGTGGGTTCGAGCCCCGCATCAAGCTCTGTGCTGACAGCTAGTTCAGAGCCTGGAGCCTATCTTCGGATTCTGTATTACCCTCTCTCTCTGACCCTCCTCTGTTCACGTGCTCTCTCTGTCTCTGTCTCTGTCTCTGTCTCTGTCTCTCTCTCTCTCTCTCAAAAATAAATACAACATTAAAAAAAGAAGAAGATAAAGTACTCTCAAAAGTTGTCCTTTCTTCTTAACTCTGGAGCATAGGATATGTTGTCACCTCAGAGTCTGCAGTTTGGAATGTCTTTAGTGATGATGAGCTGTGACCCCCTTTGTTTACCTGGCTAGTGGAGGTTAGAGACTAAAGAAACCTCAGATTTTTCTGTCTTCAAAAACTACTTGTCTGGATCTAGTCTTCTCACTAGGCACCCAGACTAGTGAACAGTTTATTGTAAAAAGGCCTGTGGTGATGTAGTTTTATATGATGTCTACCTTCAGTCTCAGCTTAGACATCCTCCGTATTTAGGGGATTTCCTGCCCTCACTCCACCCCCACAACTAGGTCTTTGCCCATAGAGAACAGCAGTGCTGGGGTATGTTTCTTCCCTCAGATGGAGGATGTTAAACCAGGACTAGAGCTAAAACTAATGCATTCATGACCAGCTCTTTAGAGGCATGACCCCTGCCTGTGGCACGTGCCCTTCTAGTGTACCCAAGGCCCAGGAGAGTCATGTTAGGGGCTGTTGTGGCTGTGGCTTCCTAACCTGTCTGCCCTAAAGTAAACAGTCTATTCTGGAACAGCATTTACCTCAACTCCTAGGCCATCAGAGTCCTTAAAACAGCAAATCACTGCCTTTCTCTGCTTTTGACAAAGGACTGCTCTCATATACCATGTCTAAGCCTCTGCTTCCTCATCCCTATGTGGAAGAATAATAAATTATCCTTCACAAGTTGATGACAAGACACCTTAGGTTCTTGTTCACAGAACTGGTTCTGGTTACTGTAGTGAACCATTGGTTGCCAGGATAGTTGATCTCATGTCTTTGCCTGTAGGCCCCATGCCCTTCTGACCTGTGTAGGCTGCTTCTCAGTGGGAGGCCTGTCCCAGCCCCCACCCTGCCTCCTGGCTTAAGCAGAGGAACACACTTTACAACCTGACAGGGATGGAGAGGCCAACGGTCCAGTGAGCCAATCTCATGGGGTGGTGGTGAGGGTGATCATGGGAAAAGCATTAGAGTCACAGGACTAGGGTTCTGGTCCTGGCTCGGCCACTTACTCACTGTGTTCTTGGAAAATTCCTTCTACCTCTCTGAGCTTGAATTTCTTGTCCTCAAGCTGAGGCATTTGACACCATGACATGTAGAGTATTCACTCCTCATTCTGGAATCCTGAAAAAGCAGAAGGTGTGGGATGTCCCCTTCCTCCCAAGCTTCAGAAATCCACAGACAACTTTCTACAGTGACAAAGAGCTCTCTTCTAACAAGATTTCTAAAATAATGGACTCCCTTAACAAGACTAATGTAATGAGCAAAGTGTTCATGAATCTGAAATAATGTATTAAATTTCATATGGCCTTTTAAAATTAAGGGAAAGGGGGAGTTGAACAAAATGTACAGTGGACATTATGAACTTAAAAGGCTTGAGAAATTGCTCCATTAAGATTAGTAAATATTTGCTGAACTCCTGCTCCATTCCAGGCACAGTGCCAGGTACTAGGGGCACCAAGATAAATAAGACAGCCTTTGCCCTTTTAAAAAATCAAGGTAAAGGGTAGGCAGACCAAAATGTAAAAAAAGCATTTCAAAATGCTGTAATAAGGACAGTGACAAAGATATGCCCAGGACGCCATGGGGTCAGACCATCCTGAGGAGAGTCATAGCAAGGTTTCTTATAGGAAGTGGTAGCTGAACTGACTTTGAAAGAAGTGCTTCAGGCCTTCTTTCTAAATCCAGAGCTCTACAAGGAGCTTTCCAGTTTCAGTATAGTTTGAACCTATGTTGTTAAGGTTGAAATTTATTCAGTTTTTTTTTTTTTCAGAAGACAGCAAACAAATGAGGGCTTTTGAAAGAAGAAGAGGAGAGTCAAATTCTCTTAGCTAATTCCTTTCCATTTCTTATATACAGTGGTATAGGTTTTGGTTAGATTAGGATCTTCAGACTCAGATTCTAAGTGTGCTGACATATATTCCACTTATGGAAATGCTGACTTAAAACCATTGATTAGGATCTTTTATGGTTCTCAGGCCTTGACGATACTCCCTGAACTAGACTATTTCTGTCACCAGGGTGTTCAGTAAACTCCTCAGAGCCCTTAGTTATAATAGATAAAATGGAGGGAAAGAGAGAAACCCCAGTACAACTCTAGTCAGGTTGAAAGAGCCTGAGATCTTCACTGACCTATATTCACTGCCTTGTCTGCATTTGATGTACTCTCCATGAGGTACCTTAAATTTATGGAGTTTCCTGTTGAAATTGGACTTTTTTAAGAAACAAAACAAAAACTTAACAAAATGCCACGATAGAGTTACTACATATAGATATTCAACAAATATCAGTATTTTCTATGTTTTGGAAGACAGGAAAAGTGTCATGTCTTTGAGGTTGTTAAAAGAGAGACTTTTTCTGTTCTAACGGGAAATCTACAACAGAGCACTTAAGGGGTATATCGCGAGCTCCTAGAGGAAGAAACTGGTCTCTAGGTCTCCCTGACAAGTTACAACAAACAAAACACATTTCTTTTAGGAGAGAAACATGGTAGGTCTAATTAGAGAAGGATTGTGTCTTACTGTATCCTGTGGGCATGAGAGAAAACCATGGGTGTGATGGCAGGACGGTTTGGTGGCTGGGTAACTAGTTGAATGCCTATCCTGAAAGGGTGCTGATTTGGATATATGTCATCTTAGAGTCTGTATATTAAACATGTAGTGAAAAACATGTTCAGCATGTTTTGGAACAAGACAGAGAGGAAGGGAAAATAAAGAGGGAGGAAAAGGAGTGAGGGCTTTTTATCCATGGGGACTCTGACCATAACCCAGTCCTGTTAGTATTTCTATCAGTTTGGAAGGTGGTAGAGAGCATGATCAACCAAATTGCAGATTATGCCAATCAGGATGAAAACTGGGATGCAACAAGTCCTTGCCAAGAATAAGATAATGGGCTAAACATAACAAGATGAAAGGAAACTGGGATGAATGCAAGTTTCTACCCATGGGTCCAAAAAATCAATGTGCTAGTTAAGATGAGAGAGGCATGAATTAGCTGCAGCACTTACAAAACAGATAAAAATCCCAAAAGACAAAGGGTTTGAATTGCCTGTAAACTCATTGACAATGGGGTCAAATAATCTAATGGGATCTTAGACTGGAAGAAGGGAGCTGATGGTTCTCCGTTACTCTGAACTGATACTCAGACCACATATGGAAAATTCTGCCCAAGTCTTGTCTTGGTGTTTTTTTTTGTTGTTTTTTTGTTTGTTTGTTTAATATAATTTATTGTCAAGTTGGCTACCATACTGTGTATACAGTATGCTCTTGGTTTGGGGATAGATCCCTGTGATTCATCGTTTACATATAACACCCAGTGCTCATCCCAACAAGTGCCCTCCTCAATCCCATCACCCATTTTCCCCTCTCCCCTGACCCCCTATCAACCCTCACTTTTTTCTTGGTGTTTAAAGAAGGATATAGACAAACTGGAATGTGTCCAGAGGAAAGACCAGGGTCATGAAAACATAGTATTTTAGTAGAAAAGAGAAGACAGGTAGGACATAAGTGCTGACTTCAAATTCTTGAAAGAGATTTAGTTTGGAAGAGAGACAACTCTGAGACCAGTATAAGGAAGAGTGTTCTAACAAAACTGTTGAAAATTAAAGTGGGCCATTTTGGAGCAAGCGATGTTTCCATTGACTGGAAGTGTTTTTGTTTTCATTTTTTTCTTCTTGTTTTTAAGAGAAAGAGAGAGAGTACACAGAGGAAGAGCAGAGAGAGAGGGAGAGAATCCCAAGGAGGCTCCACAATATCAGCACAGAGCCTGATGCAGGGCTCTAATTCATGAGATCACAACCTGAGCTGAAATCAAGAATCAGATGCTTAACTGATTTAGCCACTCAGATGCCCCTAGAAGTGTTTTAACACAGGCGAAGGGATTCACAGTGAATGAAGTAGAAGGGATTCTGTGTGTACACACACACACACACACACACACACGTTTTCTTTTATACCTTGGAACAAGTACTATGTGCCAGGCACTGGGGATGCCAAGACACAGTACCTTCTATGAATGAGACAGATCGAAACAACAGCCCAACACATGCGGTTTTAGATAGTAAAAAATAAGTATAGTAGAAGAGATGCTGCTGCTCAGCAAAAAATGAATTCCAAGCCAGGCAAAGCAGAGCAAAGAGTGGGGCTGTGGCATCCATCTGGGGAAATTCTTGGCTGTGTTGGGGTGGGGAATGGTCTGCTGGGAGATGAGACTGTAGAGGTAGGCTGGGAGTGGGTTGTGAAGGACCTTGGTATTATGATAAGGAGCTTGCCCTTAGGGGGAAAAGGGAGGAACCTGGGAGAGGCTACTTAAAATAGACACTTTCACACAATGATTCTGCTGACAGAGAAGATGGACTGGACTCAGGAAAATGGTGACAGAGACTCATTGGTCATCTACATCTCTGAGAGCCAGAGTTCATATAAGATTGGTCAAGAAGACTTGGTCTGGAGTTGATTAGGAATATTTTCCAAGAAGAGGAACAATACAAAGCTGTTAAACACAGCCTGTCAGCAATGGATGAATGAGGCCGCTTAAACTGAATATTATTCTAAACTGAGAATTAGAAATCGAGAGAAGATTTTTCAGCCCCTGAAGCTCTCAGAGACACTAGTACCTGAGAGAAAGAAAAGCTGCCACCAACATCAGGAGCTGGCCTGGCACCCACAGCTAGGCCTTGGTGTCCTTCTGTTGAACATAAACAATTTCACAGAGTACCAGCACCAGAAGAGGCCACTCTGTGACCATGATAGATCTAGACAAGACAAGACCTCCTCATATTCATCTCTGAGTGAAAACAAAAGCAATAACATTGTTAAAACCACAACAATAACCAGCCATGCCCCTATCCAGCTAGTAGAAGTGACTGCTACTGCTTTGTCCATAACTGCAATAGCCCAGATCTATTCTTCTCGTCTTGTAGGTAAGATGTATCAAGATACCTAGTCAAATGCAAATCCAGGTCCCATTTCCTTGAACCCTTCTTCAAATCACTTAACACAAGTCCAAATCACATAACAAATGATTTCTGAATCCTCTTACTGAAGATAGATGCCTCATGGTTCAGCATGGTGCATGTTCTCTTTCATTGCTGTGTATCAACAAACCCTTTTGTTCCTGATGATCTTTGACTAGAGGACATTGATACACCATTACCATTATATCTTATCCCTAGCTTTAGCGGCTCAAGGTGTCCCTGAGGTTTTCAGGTAGAATATTATACACACTAGGAATAATGGGCTAGTCCATGTACTGTTTCAAGCACAAGACTTGGGTTGTCCACTTTGTACACCTAATGCATTCTAAGAACCAACTCAAAAATCAGCTTCTGTGAAGATTCCTGGTATCTTGCCTGTGAAATGACCCATCCTCTGAGGCCTACTATACATTATATTGACTTTTTATGGCAAATTATACAAGTTATGTATATTTAAACAAAATGAATAGTGTTGTAAATATTTTTAAGCACTCCTGGTAGATTGTAAACTCACTGACAGCAAGGACTCTGTCTTATTAATCTTTGTTTCCTCAGTGTCTAACAGACAGTATAGAGAGAGCATCCAATGAAAGTTAATTAAATGAATAAATGAAAAAAAAATGAATGAACTAAATGTTAGACTTGGAAGGGACTTAAACAGTTACCTAGTCCAGGGTTTCAAACTCAATTGCTTTAGTGGGGCTCAGCAGGTGATGGACAGGAGGGGCCTATGGCCACTTGGACAGTTTCTACGCTATCAATCGCGGTAAACTTTTGCTAGGAAGAAATGTGGATTCCTTGTTGCTGGAATCTTCTGAATTTTCATGAAAAGAGAAATATATCTAAATCTTTAAATATTTTAAAGTACTGTGTGGGCCTAATATAGCTATGGATCAGATTTAGTTTCTGGGATGCCAATATGTGATTTCTGAACTTGTCCAACCCCTAAGTTTATATATGAGGATACTGTGGCCCAGAGAGATAAGGGTCATACCTGAGGTCTCCCAGCCATCCATGGCAGAACAGATTCAAACCCAGGTCTTAAGAATCACAATCGAAATTAGTATCTAATGATCATGTTCTGAGAGTAAGGCATTCATACCTTACACTCCTATTCAAGCCAAAGTGCAGATGTTTAGGATGAGAGAAAATATGAGTAAAGGTCGTAGAAATGGAATCGAAACTTTGCTGATGGTTCCATATGCCAGGTTATATTTCTAAGCGATATTTCTAATATTTGATTTCCTTTCTCAATGCTGCATCTCTTTCCTTCTCACTAGTAAATTTAATTACATATATTTTAAAACAAGTATAATTTCTATCAGTGTAGTAGATGTAACTGTATAAAATGTCAAATTGTACCACTAACCTTATAATGACCAACTATGTGTCTCCAGATCCGTAGCTTACCTCCTAGGTTCTACTCCCCAAGGGCAGCTACTACTAATTCTTTCAGTTGTTCATAGGACTTGCTGAAAAGTCTTTTCATTGAGTTCTTTATTTTAATTCCAGTATAGTTAACATGCAGTGCTGTATTAGGTTCAGGTGTATGATATAGTGATTCATCAGTTCTATACATTACTCAGTGCTTATCGTGGCAAGTGTACTCTTTAATCCCCATCACCTAGTTCACCTAGCCCTCCAACCACCTCCCCTCTGGTAGCCACTAGTTTGTTCTCTATAGTTAAGAGTCTATTTCTTGGTTTGTCCCTATCTATCTCTTTTTTTTTCTTTACTTGTTTTGTTTCTTAAATTCCACATATGAGTGAAATGATGTATTTGTCTTTCTCTGACTGAATTATTTTGCTTAGCTTTATGCTCTCTAGTTATGTCCATGTTGTTGTAAATAACAAGATTTCATTCTTTTTTATGGCTGAGTAGTATTCAGCTATATATATGTGTAAACATATATCTCATCTGTATCCATTCATCAGTCAGTGGACACATGGGCTGCTTCCATAATTTGGCTATTATAAATAATGTTCTAATAATCACAGGGATGCATGTATCCCTTTGAATTTGTGTTTTTGTATTTTTGGGGTAAATTATGATTACTGGATTGTATGGTTTTTCTATTTTTAACTTTTTCAGGAATCTCCATACTGTTTTTCCACAGTGGCTGCACCAGTTTGCACTCTCACCAACAGTGCACAGGGGTTCCTATTTCTCCACATCCTCGCCAACACGGATTGTTTCTTGTTTTTGTTTTTTTCTTTAATTTTAGCCATTCTGACAGGTATGAGGTTATCTCTCATTATGGTTTTGATTTGCATTTCCCTGATGATGAGTGATATTGAGCATCTTTTCATGTGTTTCTTGGCCATCTGGATGCCTCTGAAAGTCTTTTTAAATTCATGATTCTCCAGTTTCATTCAAGAAATGTATGCCTGTCTGCTCTAGAAATTTTTCTTGTACTGTTTCTTCGATAATTTTCTTCTTTTCATTTTCTCTGTTATCTTCTTCTAGAATTCCTACTTGCTGGTTGATGGAAAATTCTCTTATTTTTTTAAATTTTTATTTATTTTTTAAATTTACATCCAAGTTAGTTAGCCTATAAAATTTCTCTTTTTTTGTCTTCTATCCTTTTTTTATCTGTTTTCTTAGAGGTTTCCTCAACTTTATCTTACATTCCTTGTTATTGTCTCTTTTACTTCTGCTCTTATACTTTTAAATTCCCAGAACTTATTCTCTGAATGCTCTCTCTTTAATGTTCTCCTGTTCTTATTTCATGGCTTCAGCATTGTCTCTATCTCCTAATAATTGTAGTTTATTTCTTTGTTTATTTGAAATTGCTTGTGCTGTGGTCTGTTTTCTGAGTTCCCTTTTCCTCCATGTGTTTCTTCCCTTCTTTATTACTTTTTAAATGTTTTATTTGTTTTTGAGAGCAAGAGAGACAGAACACGAGCAGGGGAGGGGCAGAGAGAGAGGGAGACAGAATCCAAAACATGCCCAAGGCTCCGAGCTGAGGGTACAGAGCCAGAAGCAGGGCTCAACCTGAGCCACGGTCAGACATTTAACCGACTGAGCCACTCAGGTGCCCCTTCCATATGTTTGTTTTGATCTCTGCTTGTTGCATTAGTCCCTTTCCTCAAATGTCTAATGGACTTTGGTTGTCTAATCACATTTAAAAGTGAGGCACTAAAATAAACAAATACATGAATCACTCAGTCAGTTAATCAGCACAGCACTAAAACTGTGATGAATAAGTGCTGTGTACGTGGTGGGGCTTTTTGAGTGTAGGGTTTACTGTACAGCAATCAGGTGGAGACCCACCTGTTGTTCTTAGGAGAGCTCCAGTGGCCAGTGTCTGTAGACAATTTTATGAGAGAAGAATCCTCCAGATTCTCTCCTGAAAGGTAAAAGTGCTGGCTTCCAGTGTTCTGAAAGGCAGTAGAAGAATAGGGGAGGAGGGTTTGGAGAATTCCGCATTCAGTAGGCAGACTTCCACTTCATTCTCTGGTTGCTCACATTCTGTCTTATCCCTATTCCTACTGTCCCCCAGATCCTTTCTGGTTTCAGCATTTCCAAACAAAAAATTTCTAATCTACTTCTAGGGAGGTGGGGGGTTGGAAGGATTTGTTTATTTTAAAAAGACTTGCCCATGTCTCCTGTTTACAGTCCTCCCCACACTGTGACCTTTAGTGGTGTGCTGGGACTTCATGTGCCTTTTCTGGCTTCATGGTGAGAGCTGCTTGCCTCTTGTTGGTTCTTCCCACTGCAGGTTCAAGTCTTAGTTTTAAGGGTCTACAAAGTCAGTTACTCCTTGTACTTCTGCATTCTAGCTTCCAAAATTTTGTTTGCCTTCTCTGCATATCACCTCCTGACTCTGCTTTTTGGATAGTGCCTTCTTTATTCCTTTACCATCATTTTAGAGGGTCTTCAATGGGACGCAGAGATCCACACATACGTCTGATCCACCGAGTGTAACTGGAAGTTTCCCTAGCAACTGTAGACTTGATTTTTCATGCCTATTACTCTGAGATACCTCTTGGGTAGACAGGAACATAGACAGTGGTCAACCTGGCCCATTTCCTTTTCTTAACAAACAATCTTACTGAAGTATTTACAGACACAGAAATGTTCTTTGGCTCCTCTTGTTTAATATCATTCATAAAGAGATCTACCTGTGTGGGGACTACTTCCATTCTGAAGTTATATTCTAATGCTTATCATATTTCCTAATTTTATGAAAAGACATGTGTCAATAGTTTAAATATTTTTAAAAAAATTTTTAATGTTTATTTTATTTTTGCGAGAGAGAGTGTGTGTGTGAACGGGGGAGGAGCAGAGAGAGAGACACACACAGAATTCGAAGTAGGCTCCAGGTTCTGAGCTTTAGGCACAGAGCCTGATGCGGGCCTCAAACTCACAGACTGTGAGATCATGACCTGAGCCAAAGTCGGATGCTAAACCGACTGGGCCACCCAGTTTGGGTATTTTAAACCTAGTCTAATACATTTTTAGTTCTGTGCTTTATTCATAGCTGAGTTGTGCTTTACTAATCTGTGCAATTATATTTATGTGACCATAATGTTACTTTATGTTGAGGTATAAAGGAGTCCTGTAACCTCTTTTATGAAACCAAAGTCTATTATTATCAGCAGTAATGGGTGTGTGGTATATGCTACCAGATTTGGTCCATGATAGTAAGTCCCATTACTGACAGTGGGGATGGTGGTTCATTGGTGAGGATGTGGGAGCAGTGACAGTGATCAAGTTGACAGTACAAAGACAGTAGTCATTGAGAGGTTTTTAGAAAAAATAATTAAACTCCTTTTATTTACTTATTATTCCTTGGCTCTTAATTATATGATCTACAAACATCTGTGATCACTGCCATGAATAAAGGTATGTCCACAATTCTGAGTGCCCACTTGTGGCCCTATCCACACCTCTAAGGGTTCTTACAGACTCAGATGATAGGAAGATCAGATCATCTACATGGTATGATTGAGAGAGGCCACAGCTATTTTTCATTCGTCCACTCTACAAAAGGACCAGGTTTGACTCATGTGACTAAAAGTGGCAATTATACAACTACAACCGTGCCTACCTACCAATTAATTAATATCTCTATTCTAAGGCATAGTACTAGGAGTTCTGAGGGACACAAAGGGAGATTGTCCTTTATTCTCCAGGTATTTTCCAGCAATACTTAGCAGTATAGGGTGAGCTTCTAATTGGGATAATGCATTTACAAGAGGAAAACTGTAGAATGGGAGGGGTTGACTGGACTGGGACATTCTCATTTCACTTTGGCTCTCTCTCAGCCCTAGGATTCATTCCATGGTGTAGTTATTTGTCTACTACATGGTTGTTTTTTCCACTGAGGGCATGGGTTCTGTTCTCTTCATCTTTGTCTCCCCAGCAGTTTACATAGTGCTCAGCACATTCAGTAAATGTTTACGGAATGAAGAATGAGTGGATGGATGAGTGTGTTCATGGAGGACTGGGAACTAGGCTGGATCTCTCATGATATTAAGGAAATAGTTAGAAGTAGTCAGAAGCTGGTACAAGAAAGTGTGGTTGAAGTATACAACATGTGTTCTAAAGCAAGTCTTGCTAGAATATAGGACTCAGTGGATAAGCAGTGAGAGATAAGTTTGGACATGGAGGCTGGAGCCAGATTGTGTAAAGACTTGAAAACCAGTTTACAGGAGTTTGGACTTTATCTTTTTGGGAAGGGTAAGCTGTTTGTATACTTAGTGTACGAGAGGTATTTGATGAAAATAGGGCGTTAGGAAGATGAACTTGTTAGATTCAAGCAAAATGAACTGGTTGGGGAAGATACTACATCCAGAAAGGATACGTAACAAGGTTATTGCAGTGGTCCAAGTGATATATGCTGTGGCCTAGATAGAGTGGAAGAAATAGATGCAATGAAGGAAAATATACAAGAATAATCTACTAAAATAAAAATTCTGAAAAATGTCCTGCAAGCAAACCGGGTTAGGAGTTTTTTGTTATTTCACTCTTTTCAGAAGTTTTTTAAAATTTTAGTTTAATTTAATTTAATTTTTTTCTAAATATAATTTATTGTCAGGTTAGCTAACATATAGTGTATACAGTGTGCTCTTGGTTTCAGGAGTAGATTCCTATGATTCAGCAGCTTTTATAGTATGAATACTTCTCCTGAGCACACATTTGACTGAAGATTAGAGAGATTGTGATGGGGAGCTGGTAAATGAATGCTTTGACCCAACATGCTCAGGGTAAGGGACCAAGAGCCAGGTTCCCATGGTGAGATTGCCAGAGCTCTGCTCCCTTCAGCCTCTCCTCTACCTGAGAGCAAGCCTACAAACTGCAGGGAGCTAAGAGCTACACTTGACCATGGGGGTGGGGATTGGACGTGGGAGGGCAACCATTTCCTACAGCCTCAGAAACCATGAATCCTCTCTTACAGACTTACTCAGATTCAATACTTAGAAAACAATTAGATTTAAAGCCCTGAATCTTACAAATTGGTCCTGAACTACATAGAATGATGACAAGAAGCATTCAATGGGTTGGGCGGAAGAAAGTGGAAGGAAACAAGTGAAAGTGGAAACAAAAAAACAGTGGTTTTGATCTCCAGGAACTTGAGTGGCCTTTTTTTTTTTTAATCTTGATTATGATAAACATTTTTACTGTGGAGGTTTAGGTCATACAGACAACAAATGATTCCACACCATAACTGTTCTGAAAAAGCTTTTCAGCAGGGATGCCATCATATTTATAAT
The DNA here is from genome assembly GCA_004023845.1 of Helogale parvula. NCBI lineage: Eukaryota > Metazoa > Chordata > Mammalia > Carnivora > Herpestidae > Helogale > Helogale parvula. Next base: position 85,222 of record PJEM01005256.1, read on the forward strand.
AAGTATAACAGAGCACTTACAAAGACATATTCACATTTTAAAAAGACAAACTAGGAGCATCTGGGTAGCTCAGTCAGTTGACCATCCACTCTTGATTTTGGCTCAGGTCAGAATCCCAGGATCATGGAATCAAGGCTTGCATCAGGCTCTGCACTGAGTGTAGATTCTCTTTCTCTCTCTCTCTGTCTCTCTCTGCTTCTCTCCATTTCTTTCTCCCACTTGTGCACATGCTCGCTCACTCTCTAAAATAATAAATAGACAGATAAATGTTAAAAACTGAACCAACAAGGGGCACCTGGCTGGCTCATTCATAGAAACAGGGGTCACGATCTCGGAGTCATGAGGTCAGGGTCATGAGGTCAAACCCCATACTGGGTGTAGAATTGACTTAAAAAAATGAACAAATGTACAACATAAAAAGTAAATAAAAAAATTAATCCTGTGTCTTGGACCTATGCTTGAGGCAGATCCTGCATCTTAAATGTGATATTTTTTGTTTCTTATTCATCACAATGATCAGAGATCACCTTAAATTTCAGCCCTTATGTGCTGCTTCATGACCTCTAGAACAGGTTAAATAAATAATATCTATAATCCCCAAATTTAACACAATGTGTTGTTAAATGAAGAATAGAATGAACTATTATCCTTTGTATTTGAAGATGACTCTACTCATGGTGATCACTGATCATGTGTGCAAGCTGAAAGGGAATGTGAATGACCTGCTCCTTTCCACTCTGTAATCCAAGGAAGTCTGGGCTAATTTCCAACTCTGGCCCCAAGGTCCTTCTTTACACCTTAGCTTAATAATAATGTCACAGAAATACTACTATTACTACTACTACTGATGATGATAATGATGTCACCAACAATAATATAATAGTAAGAGACTTAACCAATATTCTCTTTCTTTAATCTTGATCTTATATCAATTCTGATCACTGGACACCAAAGTCATCTGTTTCCAAGAATATTTAAATTAAAATTGATAAGGGCCTATTTAATTCCTCTTAAATATTAGTAAAATAATATTTTTGCATTGTTCAAATTCAATCTTAATTGGATTTCTTCTATTTGTTTCTAACCCCAAATGATACCTTTCCATCCATGAAAAACCAAACCAAAGACACGGCTCCCATTTTCCTATTCATTTTTTCATACGAATTTTTAATGGCAATTTTATTCCAAACCCTGCACAAACATAAATACTGCATTAAAGGAAGATGAATTTATTTTGACCTTTACTGAAAATGCACTGTGAAACAAAGCACTTAAGCATTTATAGCCTGTTAGACACTCACATTACCCACTTCCATGTAGATAAGAAAGTCCTTCCCAGCAAAAGTAATGTTCACAAGTAGAGCAGTTTTACAGAGCAGTTAACTGCAAACCCAGATATCATGTTCTTCACTATGAACATGGTTTTGTGCATCCAAGATCTATAGAAATTAAGGAGGTATCTAAAACATTACATTCAAGACACATAGAGGATGACATTTTTTGATGGGTTTTTATGAAAATACAGTATATTTGCAGCAAAATGCTTAGGGAAAACCATTATGTGTTACAAAGGAGATGGAATGTTTTTGTGCTCTGTGTTCTCTTTTCAAAATGTGTCTCCAAAAAAGTTGGTGGCATTGTTTTAGTAATTTTTAGTTAAAACTGGTTTTCAATCTCCCTAAAATAACTAACGTACCCTGTCCCCTCAAAACAAAACACTCCCTCTTTGCATGATCCAAAATGAGTATTTTAGTGCGTTTTGCTTTTTGCCATGATCTTTTTCCTTTAGTCATAAGCCTCTAACTGCAAGCTATTTCCTCCATCCAGATTCTTGTGTCAAAGAGTTGAGATGTTAAACCACCGCAACCATGAAACTTTAAAATCCCTGATGCATGATGAATGGGTGCTGGGCAAAGCAGCTTAAAATCTATGCTTTTGCTTCTCTTTAAACACTTTAAATTGACAGCGCCATAGATCAAACATTTTTACTGAGAGGAGAAGCTTTGGCAATTTAACTTAAACAAGTGCACAGTTACCATCATCTCAAGACCTCACCCTCCACAATTACCCCTTCTACCTGGCGGATTGGGTACATTTCTCATTGAGAGCAAGTGTGTGTGTGTGTGTGTGTGTGTGTGTGTGTGTGTGTGTGTGTGTACGCGGGCGGACGCGCGCAGTTATATAACAGACAGCCGCTTGTAACCTGGCTAATATGACACCGGGAGCAACTTCCCCCACAGACCCCCGATCTCACACATCCCACCCATCCCCACGTCCCCTAGGCGAGCCCGGGGCTTCAACCGGCAGCCCAGGTCCCCGGAGCATGCGCTATGGTCGCGCCTCCGCCCATCGCTACCGCAGCGGGTCCCCCACCTTTCTCTCCTCTTCTTCCTCCTCCTCCTCTTTTCCTCCCCGCCCCCTCCTGGAGCAGTGAAGTTGGCGCGCTGCCCATTCAGGCGTTCAGCGTCAGCTCCTCAGGGATCAGCAGGCAAAGTCACAGTCTGCACAAACAGAGCTTTCAAATTCATAAAATTCATAGGATTTTTCACAAATGAATGAACACAATTTTCTACCAATTTCCTCATTATGCAAATATGCAAAATATCAAATTTAGGCCAATTAGGGTCCTCCACAGTCCCAAATTCACCCGTTTAAGCCATAATTGCAGAAACTATCAAATAATTACGGTCGCTAATTGGAAATATTTGTGACAGATACAACAAATTCTTGCACAAATTACATTTCATTCGAGGAACCACTGCGCGCCACTGAAATTTTATCGAAGTCTAATTTAACTTACATAATGAGTTGAATTGAGTACTTGTTATCAAATTTGAGCAATTCATAGCCCCGTAATGTGGAATGATCAAATAAATTAAAAGGGAATTTATTCAATATTTTGTTGTGATCCTTTTCTCGGAACCATTGCTATTTTGTAGGGAATTTCCTCCTCCCGCGGCCCGGGGCGGGTGTCTGGTGTCACGCAAGCCCCGGCTGTGCCTGCCGCGCAGCGGCGGCGGCGGCGCGAGGAGGCGGCGGGTGATCGAGAGCGGCGAGCGGGAGCCCAAGCCCCCGCCCGGGGCCGACCGCCGCCTCCAGCGCCGCAGGCAGCCGGGCTGACGCCATCCCACGTTCAGTTCGGGGAGCGCGAAGCCGTCGGTGGCCCGTTTGGCCCCTTTGCTTGCTTTGTTTTATTGGGTGGAGGGGTCAGCGAATACTTCCGGGTGAAGCGAGGAGAGTTCTAGAAATGATCCGTTTTCTGACAGTGTACACATGCGCGCGCACACTTACACACACGCTCACACATTCATGCCACACGCGATTCCTACATACATGCTCAAGCACACTGCACTCGGACGGTACACCCAGCAGCACGCGCACACCCACGCCGTACACGCATACGCCAAATACGCACTTGATCCTATAGACGCACGCCGCCGACAGGCGCACACATTTTCTCTTACACACAAACCACACACTCCCTACACGCGCGCGCACACATGCGTTCTCCCGCGCCACGAACCGGCCTGAGCGAGCCGCGCACAGCGGGAGGGATGTGAAAGAACCTTTGAGGCGCGCCTCCTTGGAGTTTTTTTCCGGGCCCGCCTGCCAAGGGTTAACTGCTGGGTAGCGGTCCCCTGAGGGTGGCGGGTGCACGGTGTCTCACGGGCCAGTCACATGCACGCACACTTACACTCCGGGTGGGGAATGCGCTCCTGCCCTCCCTGGCCTTTGTGTGCATTGTCGGGAGGGGGAAAACCTGGGGTAATTTAATGTCATTCTAACCGGGAGTCTCCCTGACACAAGAATCCACGCAGCCCCTCTGTACGCGTGCCCCGCGCGTGGGCACAAACACATCACCAGGATCACTCTCTCTCTCGAAGGTCAGCATGGCGGACAGGGCTTTCGTTTTCTCTTTGCACAGTCGCGCGCACACATTCACTAGCACATTTTTTTCCCAACTGCCTTGTGGCCTCGTTGGCGGATTATAAATGTCTCCTTCTCCCTGTGATTTGTTTAATCCGTGGAAATGGTGCTGGTCCTATGTAAACAAGCCAAGTGCGGAATGAAGGCAGTCACCCATGCGTGGCCAGCCTGCCTATTTGTCAGAAAACCTTCATAAATACTGAGCCGGGGCTGGGCAAGGATGTGATGTCTCCATTTTTGCCAGGAAAGGGCACGAGGAAGACAAAGCGAGGCACGGCAGCGTATAACCTTTAAGGGACAAGATAGTCTGGGAGCCCAGAGGCCGGGGAAGTTCCCGGGCTAATTCAGAGCCGGAGGATGACTGATGCGAAGCCGGCCACAAGCCTGGCGTCTGCTAGGAGAGAGGAGAGGCATTTTTATTACGGGAGCACACAGATACGCGCCACATTTCCGAAGGCTGGGCCTGCGAAGCTGAAACTGCCCTTTGAGGGGTCAGACACCTACATATCTCCAGGTGCAACCAACCCCTCCTTGTAAATCTTGATGAATATTTCATTTCCAATTTCATCCGGTTTCATTCACAACAAAATCTTGTCTGGTGCAGGTAGCAACAGGGCAGAACTGCAGATCCATCTCTCCCTTTGTCAAAGCACCCAATGGTGACCCACTCAAACTCTGCCTACCCTGAATGTGTGGCCCTGGTCACAAACTGTCGTTTTTCTTTTCTTTCTTTCCTTTTTTTTTTTTTTTAAGAACAATGCATATGTGGCTAATTACACACTCCTAACAAAAGCAGTAATTACTGCCTGTAATTATTATGGTCCTTATTTAGAAAAACTGTGAGAAAATGTCGAGTATTAAAACATGAAAGCAGCTATTAATCAAACCTTTACACCTTCTTTAACTCAGGCGTAATGGTGGGTATTATCATAAATCTACTCTGATAGTAACACAAGAATAATGAGTTCAGTAATGATAGCGATGATGATCATAATGATTTTAACCAACAAAGAATGGTGTAGATTTATTGCTAATAATGTGGTACAGGAACCTCTTTTATTAGAATTACCTATGTGTGTTCTCACTGGGGTAACCTGCATGTGTGAGAGAGTGTGTGTGTGTGTGCGTGTGTGTGTGTGTGTGGCCACCTTCCCTCATGACTAAAGATCAAAGCTGTTTGCTTACTGGGCATGACCTCCTCCTGGAAAGCCTTTATCTGAGTCTCAATCCAGCTTCTGGGTTCTCCTTTCTTCCTTAGAAGAATCTAGAACATCTAAAGACAGTTAACTGGTAGTACCCATTCCAAAGAAAAAGTCAGGATTGTTTGAGGTATACATGGAAGGCTCAGGGCCTAGAAAGAAAATAGATTTTCTGGGGCAGGCCTTTGCCTTCTTCACCCTGCCCAGAACCCTCTCCAGAGAAGATCCTGGATGAGGAGTAGAGGTGGCCTTCCAAGTCACAGTCTCAGCAGAGGGGCTTGGCTGGTTTGGTACTTTGGTTGACACAGTGGAAAGGGGAGGGAGGTGTGGATTCTGCTCCTTGAGACTTTAGCAGCTTTACAACTTGCCTCCCCTTTCAAAGTCCTAGGTGTAGCCTAGGGCCTGCACTGCTGTGGCCAAGGAGGTTTTGATTGAAAGGAGGGCTTAGAGACCCTTAGCCTCAAAGAAGGGCAAATACCTTAGGAACTAACCAGGTGGAAAATACAGTATAAGAGGGAATGTTCAGATCACCAGACTGTGCCTTTGTTTATTAATGAAATTAACTTGGTATTTGTCCTTTGCAAATATTCTAGAAATTCTCAATGGACAACCATGTTTGAATGTAAAATATAGTTTTAAACCTGTGAGTAGAAAAGTGGGGGGCTGGGGGAGGAAGAGATCACCTTTTGGACATATTTCTTCACTTAAGTGAGGGGGAAACATCAGGAGTTGAAACTCCAAAGCCTAATTTTGTCCCTAAATTTTCAGCCCTAAGCTAATTCTCCCAAGTAAACCATAAACCTTATGAAGGTTTATAAAGACGGGGCTCTGAAAGCTTACACTCACCGGAGACCAGTCAGATAACTAAACCTTCCTGAAGTTACTGCCCAGGAAAAAAGTAAACGCATCTATGCTCAAAACCTGTAGAGATACTTAGGTATGATTTTCATATTTTAGTGTGATTATATTTTCCTAATGCCAACCTTCCAATTAACTGTAAATTCTGATAGTTCTGGAGTATGGAATGCAATGGTGACATAATTAGAACTTATACATAATAAATAATACATCTGTAGTATTTTAACCTCCACTCTCAGTTATGAGATCAGTGTGTGGGCCAATTAACTACAGGAGCTTTTTTTTTTTAACTAAGGAACTATAAACACACTGGTTTTAAATGTCCTAATTAGTAACTTGCTCATTAATTAACTTTCTGATTAATTGTGTAGCAATCTAATTTGTAGATGAGCCACTTAAAGAGTGATACCTTGTAATTCTTCCTTCTGTCTTTAAAATTCCCCCGTAAAATGTGATTTTGTATCTAGGTGGCGTCTCAGTTGTGGAAATTCTCTGCTTAAAAGATACTGTACCTTTGGACTAAAACTAAATTTCACTTAAACCTTCCCTATCTGGACTGGACAGGTTGGCTTGAGGCAGAGGGTAAGGGTGTAGGCTGGGGTAGAATATACTGCAAATAATAGGAGGAACTGAATAAAGGCCAAAATTACCCTATATACTTGAGCCTGAAAATAGTTCCCCCCTTCTTATAAAGAAGAGAAAAAGCATTTATGCATGACTTTCATTGCAACCAATTCTCAAATCCAAAAACCATTTTAGAGGAAAAGAAATTTTTTAAAGTAAACTTATTATGGCCTCCATACCCCTATCATGGACTAGCCCAGGGGATAATTTAATGCAGTGGACAAAGGGCTAATGACCGATTTCAATAAAGGCCGCCTCGCACTGGAACATCCTGGGTCTGTTCTATTAGCATCAGAAAGGGCTTGGGGTCCTGCTTCCACCACAGCTATTGTTGCCCGGGTGTGTCGCCAGTCCCATCCTGCAGAAAGCCTTTAGCCCTGATGGCAGATGATTCTCTAAGTGAATAGAGATGAAGGCAGGGATATTAAGTGACTCTATAAAACATCCCGGACACAATTGTGTGATTGATGGAGGACAAAGTGGGAACAGCAGGACACAGGATCCTGGGAGAAGCAGCCTTGTCAATGCGAGAAACCCATCTCTGGAAACAGCTTCTCCTGGAGGAGTTTGCAGTCTATTTGTATGAGTAATCAGCTGGGCCCCCTCTCTGTCAGCCCTGTTTACTCACTGATTTTCTCAACAAGACAACCATTGACACTGGATGGATGGGGCTAATCTGGCGCAGAACTGGCGGCTTCGCAGAGGCTACAGGTCGAAAATAGAGCGCGGTGCCAGCTTCACCTCGCCTAATCTAGCGGCTAATATTTATTAGAGCCAATTTATACCGCTGCTCTCTCAAAGAGCAAGGAAGGCCCGGGTGCAATTAATAACATGGGCAATAACCACAGACAAACAAATAAATAAGGGTTTGTGAACTGTTTGGTTGGTTTTAAGAGAGGATAGGAAGGGAAAGGGTTGGGTTTGCCACCTGAAGCTGGAAGGAAAGGAAGGAGAGGCAGCCGTGAAGTCCCTAAATAGAGGGGCTTTCTTCCTTGGCCCCTCATCCAATCTCAGAGCAACATCCCGGCTGCAAAATGGCTTTGAAACCTGCACAAATGCATGTAATTCCACTTGCATCCAACAGAATCTGTACAAAGACACCTGCCCTCGCAGGCAGAGGTGCGTGCGCACACTCCTATTGTAAATATCCAGTTTATGCGCATCCCCACCGAGGGCGGAGGGAAACACAAGATCGCATGCCTCGCGTTGCACTCAGCAACCAAGCCCTGCAGCCACAGAGAAGACTGCCTGGTGGCTGTTGGCAGCTAGGAGCTGGGAGGTGGGAGAGAGGAGAGGATGCAGATGGGACACTAGATAGGGGGTCTCTGAGGTCTTTAGAGGCTTCAGACCCCTCCTTCTAAAATCAGTGTCCAGTACCTAGGAGGCCTTTGTTAGAGATGCTACCAGTTGCTGAGTTTGCTGCGTTTTCGATATTTAACATGATTTTGTTGGGCCAAACTGGAAAGAAACAGAAAGACAAAGTGTGTGGGGGCTCCAGGGCTTGGGTCTGGAGCCCGGGTTGGCATTAATTCGCGGATAGGCGCACAGAGCAAAGGGCTGGTAGAAAGCCGCATTGTTCTTAACCGGGCGCCCGTAGCAGCGGGGGCTGCTGCACAAGCGTTGACCTCGCCGCCACGGGGGCCTGCAGACCGAAGGCTGCGAGGAGGGGAGCCCTTTGCCCTCATGCCCTGGTCTCCCCACTCGCCCTCCCAGACCCCCTCCGGGCCAGCGGGCGCCCGCGCCTTGCTAATTGCTCGGCTCCCTTCATGCACACACCTCCACTAATTTTACATTTCTCATTCTGCGGGTAGCTGGAAAGCGGCTCAGGGAATACGGTTCCTTCTCTTAGCTACCGCATGAATACAGTGAGCGGTGGCCGTCCAGGCCTCCCTGGTCGGGGGGTTTGGTAAATTAGCAGCTTGGCTGTATAATCAGGCATTCGCCATTGAGGCCACAGTGCTGTATCCGTTAACCAGGTGAGATTTCATCATCTAATGGGTTGGGAGGTGTGACCGAGCTGCTAAGTTAGCAATTAAACTTCACAAATATCATTCGATTGCATTTTTTTTTTTTACAAGCCAGAGTTAGGTTACCCCAGGCATTAAAGAAAAGCAAAAAAACAGAAACTTTCCAAAATGTACACACTAAGGGAAATGCTTTCTTTTGTGAAAGGTGAAAAAACATGGCTTAGTATCTAAACGATATTTTAATTCTATTATCCTAAAATACAGTCCTTGTAGTTATGGTTCTAGACAGAGGAAGGGATCAGCCAGCCAGTTTCTCCAAAGTCAGGGAAAGTCTATGTATAAAATATATCCTATTAGATAATATCTAATCTAGGACAAGAAAATCTGGGAAATAATAGAGATTTGTCCCTTTGGGCCTATTGTTTAGATTTATTATTGTATTAAGAGTTGGAATCAAAGAGAAAAGGGCAAACAAGTAAAAGGTTATTTCAAGCCTGTAACAGAACTGGCAAGAGCCAGCCTTCTGGGCCTGTGGGACCTGAAGTCTTGCACCTCCACCTTGATCTTTAAGATGTAGCGGTATTAGTTGTGGCTGGTTTCTTCTGGAAACACTATGGTCTTCCTTGATGGATGAGAATTCCCTGTGTCTTTAGGTGTGTGAGATAAATACATGGTGTCTATAAAAGAGAAAGAGTATGAGACATGGTAGATGTTTTTGAGTGTTAAATGCCTAAATGGAAACATAACAGAAAATATTATTAGCTTTATCTGCGGACACAGGGGACACAGGTTAAAGTATTTTTCATTTAATTTGATAGTGAATAAAGCACTTAAAGCACTTGATGATTTATTGATCAAAGAGAAATCAGGCACCAGACAACATCTCCTTTTTAAATCCCTATTCACACGATTAAAAGCCAAGTGAACTTTTTTTTTTTTTTTTACAGTTTTGCTCAGTAAGCTTTATGTTATATAAAGAATAAAAAGAGACCGGTTCTTCCGACCTATAAATCTCTCCTTTGGCTAATATGAATGACTACGGGGCACGTGAACCTCCATTGAACTGTAAACACTGTTTTAATGGACAGTAATGGCCCTATGATTTTTAGCTATTGTTCCAAAATGACTACCATGTTTATTGCCATCATTAAAAATGAATTAAAGAGTTATGAAACTCCTCAATAATGAGAACTCCAGCCATTTATAAGCAGTGGTTCTCTTCTCCCCGGCGCACTCGAAGGTTCTGCCGCTCTGGGTGTCGCAGGTTTCGGGACACCCACCGGGACAATGGTTTTGGGGAGTGGAGGGAGGGGCAGAACATTTTTCTTCGAGAGGCTGAAGAGGGCCTAGAGGACTGGGAGAAAGAGAGGATGGAGGAGGCGACGCGCTGCAGCCGGGAAGTCCGGAAAGCTTGCCAGCTCAGAGGCTCCCCTCGGGGAGTCGCGCTCGCAAGTGGAGGCGGGAGTTGGGGGTCGGGGGATAGCAGGGTGTGTCTTCCTGGCCGCGTAGGGGCTGCAGCCCGAAGCCCTGGACGACTGGTGGGAAGCGTCCGGTGGAAAGAAGCGGGTGGGGAGAGCAAGAGGAGTCCAGGGAGCCCTGGCTGGGCCCCCAGAGGCCCCGGGACAAGGGAGGCGCTGGTGCTGCCGGGCCACCGTTCCTCTCCTCCCCGCGCTCCGCAGTCGCGAACGGGGCGCTCAACCCCTCCCCCCAGCTCCCGAGCCGCTGGGGGCTTCGCAGGAAAACGGCTCTGCAAAGTTGCGCGCAGCCAGTGCACTGTTCTCCGAGGGGTCCCTGGCTGGAGCCTGCACGTTTCTCTTTGCATTAGCAAAGCCCAAAGTCATCCAGTTTGCGCTAATCACCACAATTAGTCCTGAATTATCACCGGACTCTGACAGACGTTCCTTGTAACTCTCTTTTATTTCCAACAGCCCTAATCAGCCGCTCTCATTACAAACGCTGATTAAACTGCAAATTATCCAGCAGCGGCCCTGTTCCCGTCTACCAGCAGCTCGTTCAATATCAATTAAGGCCGAGCGGCAAAGCCTGCAGCCTCCGAGAGCTTCCAACTGCCTGATAGTGGCACTTATTAGTTTGGAAAACTAGGAAAATACTAATAATCAACAACCAAGGGGAAAGAGGAGGCAACCAAACAAAAGGAAGGCAGGAACGCAGCCGAAAAAAAGGAGCGAGCGCGCCGCCTGCCCGCGCCCCCCATTCCTCTGGCCCCAGGTGCGATCCCAGTCCCGAACCCAGGGGGTGGTAGGGGACGGGGTGGGGTCCAGTTCCCAGAACCAGTGAGGTTGTGCAGGACGCCCAAATGTATTCGCTAAGGTATTGTCTTAAGCTCGCTGAAGACATTTTTGCAGGTAATGCATTGTATTTCGGCATTTAAAACCAAACTAACTTCCAGAACTGCCTTGATCGAGTTGTTCTGAAATCCGTTTCCAATAAGCTGTTTCGTGTGATGTTTAAAAAACATTGACCTCGTCCCGTAAATAAAATGGGAGCTGATGACAGTTGATTTTATTTACCTATTGTGGCAAATTAGATTTCCACGGCAGAGCGCTGCTCACAGAGGCTGCAAAAGATGCAGTCCTGCCGCCCCACCTCCACCCCATCGTGGGGCTGAGGTGTGAAAACAAAAGCTCCCTTTCCTCTTCCTCTCCCCCTGCATTTCCTATGAGGAGTGGCTGCTGGCGGGAGAAAGTGGCCCTACCCCTCCAAGGAAACTTGGCTTCCCCGGGGGGATTCAAACAGGGCAGACGGAAGCTGTTGAAGGAAGGCCCCGGTGGGTTTTAAGGTGGCTGGGACTCTTCAGCCCCAGCCTCTAATCCTTCTGGCCACCCTCTTTGCTCCTTGCAGAAGCAAGCTCCGTGGTGGCTGTTCTTTCCCGTTTGATGGAATTATCCCCCATATCCAAAAATTTAAAAATGAGAGGGACCGTAACTCACTAGTGCTGGAGAAGGGGATTAACAGACTGCCAATTTCTGTCTAGGATTGGATAAACCGTGTATTTGAGAATTTACACATCATTAAAAATGTGTTGTATTTGTTTTACCAAAACCTGTCACCCATGGGCCTGAATCCTTTTGAGAACTCAGGTAAGGAGTGAATTATCAGAGGCGGCTTACCATGGCTAATCACATCAGACTTATTACTCTTTTCAAAAGAAGTCTGAAGTTAAGGTTTTTATCCCCTTTCCTAAATTTGGAGCAAGCTAATTATAATTACATTTTCTTAGACTTAAAAACCAAGAGAAGTTTCTGCGATTCTGAGGAGCTGGTCTGCTTCCTTCTTTCTGCAGTGGAAAAACCACATGCCTGATTTCCTTTTCCTTTTGCTCTGACTGCCAGGAAGCTCCGAGCTAAATCTCATGCTTAGCATGATTCCTACCTTTGTGATAGAATTTCCTCCTCTCATTCCTTAACTCTATATTTTCCTGCTTTTTCTTGGAAATAAGCAGGAATCAGATGTTTTCTGAGAATCGACTTCTCTATCTTTCTTTATACCATCAACCCTGCTTTAAGAAGTACAGCAGTTTTGGAACTGAAATTACTTTGGGCTCCTAGAAATAAAAAGAATCTTTATAAAATATACCACTTTTGCCTCATTGTGGTTCTGGCAATTACTTGCCTTCCCACTTATGAGAGAAAACTCCTTTGCTTTAAAGAATGTTTCTTTCTCATCAATGTTGGTGATGCCTTCACTTTGTATGTTCACAACCACTAACCTAGTCTGGGATTTCATCATTTAGGTGCGAATTTCTGATGCAGGATCCTAAGTCAGTCAGTCGTGGACCCCAATCAGCTGCCAGTGAAATCTCCTGAAACCTCTCTGCTCTCCTACTATGGCTTAAATAGCATCTTCTTCTCTGCACCAGTTCACATATTCTGTTTACATCTCTTGAAACCTTAGAATTTCTGTTATGCTAAATTTGCGTTTGCTATTATATACTTTTCAGTGATCTCAAGCTTTTCTTACTTAAAAATATATTATTAAGGACTTGCTATGTACAGGGGCTTGCTAAATTCTTTACATGTGTTATCTTATTTGCTCCCTAAACAGCCCTATAGTATTAGGTACCATTGCCATTACCACTATTCACCTGTAAACCTTATAAAGTAAAGCCCAAAAGATCCATAAGTAGTGGCCATTTAAGCCAGAGACCAAGTATGTATTCTGACTTTCCTATTTGGCCTCCCCAGTCTTTGAGGTAGAAATCAAGCTTTCTGTTTGTTTACTCTTCTATCTCACATAATAAGAATTAAGGAAAGTCATATATAAATATGATTGTTTCTAAATTTATAGGACCCCTCTTCCCAACCATATGCACATGCACTTTTGAAAAGTATGACTTTGATGATTAGATTTCCTACTCCAAAATCCTAGTGAGAGTAATCCTTGGATCATCCATCTTCACCCTGAAAAGAGGAAACATTTCTTTCTTTCTATTTCTTTTATTAAGTACACCCCAATCTGAATGCCACCAGTAGCTGTTGACACATACCTAAGAAGGAAATAGGGTTCTGGGGAGTCCCTTTCCGTGGGACAGTACCCCGGTAACTGTATGACAGGCATCTCTCCAGATGGCATGGGTAAAACCATGTGAAACCCACCTCCACGGCATTTTGGAATTTGACATTCCAGAAAATAATAAGGTTCTCATGTGAGAACTGCTCAAAAGGCAAGATTAGGGAAGCCAGCTAATTACAGCTTTTAAATAAAGGCATTTGTGCATGAGTTTGTAAATTTTCTGTAAAAGCTGAAAATATTTCCTCAGTCAACTTAGCAATATTGGTAGGAGGAGAGTTTTGCCCAGATGTCCTGAAACACAGATTAAAGTCCTAATCTTGATGAACAAGGCCTAATTTTGGATATTTTTAATCTAATTTTATGTCCTGTCATGAAAACCTTGAAAAATTACTTCCCATCATGACATTTTAAAAATTGCCTTTTATCCCTGAAACTGGAGAATAAAGATGCTTTTAACAGTAAAATATAGTACAGGATAGGGCCCATGTTTAAAAATACTGCTGACAAAGACACATTTGAAAAAAAAAAAAAGCAATGCTACTGAGACTGGCGGGTTGATCCTCCTTGTCTGAACCTTTGGTGTAGACGTCTAAGAGGCCATTTCTACTTACATGGAACAGTTAGAGGTTATTGTAACCATCTTAGCAATAGACGGGAGCTCAGCTGGAACTGATATGTGTGATCACTGATTGATTACCTGTCGGCTTGATAGTGTGTAGTTGAGTGAACTCGTTTCCTTTACAGGACAGAAAGATTCACAAAGTAGAAAGTGCAGGTCCTTAAATTACATGAAAATTAATGTTAAGGATACAGTGATGAATCTTTATGCATATATATGCACATATTATGGGTATGGGTATATGCTGATTTAAGAAAATCACAGCTGTGGCAGTCTGTATTGACGACATAGATGAAAGGATGTCACATTAGCATTTCAACAAAGAATAATTTCTTTCTTACGGGAGACTTGGCCTCAAGCTTCCTCATCTTCCTATTGCATTTATTTATTTTTAAAATTTATTTATTTTGGGAGAGAGAGTGTGCATGCATGCATGTGAGCAGAGAAGAGGCGGGGGTGGGGGGGGTAGAATTCCAAGCTGGCTCGTGTTGTCAGCGCAGAGCCCAACTCAGGGCTTGATCCCATGAACCATGAGATCATGACCTGAGCTGAAATCAAGAGTCGGACTGAGACACCCAGGTGTCCCCCATTACATTTAACATATGCAGTACTTTGACCTATAATCTTTCTCTTTAAACACAGCTGTCGGAAAACTCATCTGTTGTACAAAACAAGGTGTGCACCAGCATTGTCTTTTTCTCATTGCTTGAATTCTTTTTTTTTTTTTCCGTTGCTTGAATTCCTATTCAAGAATAAGAATGTCTTATTCATTTTCCTATCCCAAGGATTTTGAAGAGTACCTTTAAATAATAACAGTCCATAGGTATCTATTGAAATCTGCTACTGTGGAGATTGCTTTGGATCCTACAGTTCTTTCTGTGGTCCTTTGTAGTTCTTTGATGGGTCCACTTATAAAGGACTTATCTGCTGGTTGAAGGCAGTTGCATTTTTGTGAGGTTTGTTTTTATTTGCTAATATGTCTCTTGAGAGCAGTGTAAGGCCTCGACTCAAAATGCTGTCTGCTGGGTTGCCCTGGCCACTTCTCTTTGTTGTCTGATGTCATTTGGAGGCTCTGCTTCAATTAATCTTTTTAGTGTTTTCCTAGTCAATGTATTGGTCTTCTTCCCACCTCAATTCAGTGAACAAAAGCCTGGCTCTCATACCTGCCCTCATAAATCTCTGCCATGGGGGAAGGGATCTAGCCCAAAAGACAATGTCCCAGATCTTCCTTTATGTCAGAATCCACTGCCATTGGTTTGTACACCCCAAGAAAGTCACTCATGCAACTAGGCTCCCTATCAGTGACTTTGTGTGAGTCTAGGTGCCCCAGTCATCAGTATCATAACTCTGGGTTACCGTTAACCAGTTACCATTAACAAGTATTCTCGAGTAGTATGTGAGGCTTGGATTCCTTTGAAGATCTGATGAAAGTTATATATACTTCCTTCTCAGGAAGATGCACATATTCATAGTCAGAGAAATTTTGCATACAATTTTGGAAGGTTCACAGGTCCCTCTTCCTTAGAAATAGGCCTCGTTAGTCCTTGTTTGCTGTGTGTTATACCATCAGAGGTTTTGCGTGTGTGTGTGTGTGTAATGAACATTAAAAAAAATTATTTTTAATTAATCTCTACACCCAACATGAGGTTTGAACTTATAACCCCAAGATCAAGAGTCACATACTCTACCTACTAAGCTGGCCAGGCACCCCACCATCAGAGTTTTATTCACCCACCACCAATAACAAAAAAATTAACCAAGGGAAGATCAAGTCACTTTTTCTCAAATCCCTACAAAAAGCCATTAATATCTTCCAAATCAGTTTTTCTCTTACAATTACCAATGCACACATTTACACAGTGTTCTGCCTTCAAGTTACTTTGGTACGCCCATCTTTAGACAGGTCTGACTACATTCATAACAAATGCACATGACAGCCCATAAGTTAAATTTTCCAACATTTTAAACATTAGAACAAAGGAAATCTTAGGTTTCACTCTGCTTTTCCTTTACTTGTCCTTTCCCATCTTTGGCAAATTGGTCACAAATACTGAAATGACCAAAAAGAGAAGATGCAAAGCCCCATACAATCAAACTAACCTAATCAATTTCAGTTGGAGATCCCTTAATTATGCAAATCTATATATAGGAACATATATTTAGGATTCCTAAAGGAAATTCCCTTTGTGGAAACCAAGCAGCACTCTAAGTAGTCCTTCCTTAAAATGCAAGAGCAGATGTATTTTCAGATAATCTGTCATGTATGTAACCAAGGTGCACTTTTAATTATGGGACTTTAACTATGAATTCATGTCTCATTATAACCATAGTATATAGAGCACATATACTATTAGAACTGAACATGTTTGTACTATATGGGATCTGTTTTTATTTTTGCTGCTCACTTCCTTGGGGTTTGGTACCACCTCCATCCCAAATGCCTTTTCCATAGTATTCAGAGCAGAGAAACTTCATTCCACCCTGTGGGCAGTGGCAACCAGAATGGCAGTTGCTCTAAACATGGCCTCAGAGTTTCCAGTCAGACTCTTTGAGAAGTAATGCTGCCAACTGCATTCCTATCCTTCAATGGCATCCTGAAATGGCAGTAAAGCCAAAATGCCATGTTCTGTATTCAGCTCTCCTAACCCGCCTCTCACAAGTATCTGGCTCAGTGGCTTTGATCGACTTTCTGACTTTGCTGGGTCTTCAGATACCTATGAACAAAATAGTACTTTTATTCACAAGGACTTTAAGAATCTTGATTAAGCAGTTTAAGAATTAAAAATATAACAAGACAGGGACGCCTGGGTGGCTCAGTTGGTTAAGCATCAGACTCTTGGTTTCAGCAGGTCACAATCTCACAGTTAGGTTGAGTCCCACATTGGGCTCTGTGCTGACAGTGCTGAGCTTGCTTGGGATTCTCTCTCTCCCTCTCTCTCTCCCCCTCCTCCATTCCCACTGTCCCCGTCTCTCTCAAGATAAACAAACAGTCAAAAAGTATAACAAGACTCTACAATAACAGTATATTCTAGAGGAATATTGGAAAACTCAGAGAGTCACTGAGGAGGCAACTATCTGATGAAGGCAAAATAACTGACAAAGAAGAAAATCAAGATGGCAGCTGCCAACAATGAACATACTTTTCTCTTTTTATAACACTTTTCTTAGAGATCTATTTTTCTTTTAAATATATTTATGAAGAACATATTCTTGAATATACTGAGTTTCAAAAATACCCACATATGCTTTCTTATTAACAATAAAGAAGTGAATAAAATATTCATAAGAATTCTTCATCTTCAATAAATATGTTTTATATAAATTATTATACCCTTCAACCTCTCCCTCAGTTATTTCTCCACCTCCACCTCCAGCAGCAGCACATGGACCGAGACGATTTAAGCTTCTCAAATGTCCTTATGAAGACAAAGTTAAGTCAATTTCAAATAGTTGAAAAAAAGAAGTAAATGTGGCTTTTAGTGAAATGACATTGGGCAAATTGGCCTTCTTGCTTCAGTAGCAAGTTCTTGCTATTAACTCAGTTTGGTTTGTTTGTTTGTTTTGCAAACTATTAACTAAGTTTTGAATCCAGTCCTATTAACAAGATTTCTGTCTTGTTCTTAAGTTCCACAGCTCACCTCATCCTTCTGGTCTAATGAATGGATGTCTCTCTTGTTCATTGAGTCTAGTCTCTCCTTCTTGCCGGTGCTATTTCAAGATGGAATTCCTATCCCTATCACTAGAGTCCTGCTGTTCACCAAGGAAATTTTACTGAACACTTACTATGTGCCAGGCATTGCACTAACACCAGGAATATGGCAATGAACCAGACAAATAAAGCTCAGATTTACTTCCTGATGCTTATGTTTGGTAGAAGAGGGTAAACAATAAAAATGTAAACCAATAAAAGAAAATTTCAGACATTGATGAGGTCTAAATAGAAGAGATCTGTGACTAGGTGACATTTAAGCCACAATCTAACTAACAAGAGGTCAAGCCAGGTAAAGATTGGTGGAGAGAAGAGCATCCCAGGCAGCATAAATTGTTATCATAAAGGCCTTCATACAGGACTGTTCTCTCAGAACAGAAAGAAAATTGTGACTAGAGTTGATGAGAAGTCAGAGAGTGACAGGAGTTGAGGTCAGAGAGGTAAGCAGAGGCCAGACCATGTAGGGCCTTGTAGTACTATGGTAACGGATAGATATTATCTAGCAATAGAAAGCTGTTGGAGGGTTTTAACATGGGAATGATGAGATGATATTTGTTTGTAAAGGATCACTTTGGCTGTGGGGGTTGAAGAATGAATTATAGATGGCTAAGAGTGGAAGTGGAGAGACTAGTTAGGAAACTACTGCAGATATTTCAGAGAGAAGATGGTGGTTTGATATGGAGGTACTTGTGAAGATCGAGAAGTAGGTGTATTTGAGATATGTTTTGGAGGGAAATAGCAGGATTGTTGATGAATTTAATGTGGGAGATGAGGGAGAAGAACAAACAGGTTGACTTTGAGGTCTTGATCTTGATTCCCTATGGTCGATAGGGTGTGGCTTCCTGAAATGAGGAAGACAGATTTTGTTGGGGTAGGGGAAGTAAGCATTCTCTTTGAGATACTCTTGAGCATCTAAGTAGTTCTTTAAAGAAAAAAAGTTTTTTAAATTTATTTTGAGGGAAAGAGAAAGCATAAGCAGGGGAGGGGCAGAGAGAGAGGGAGAGAGAGAATCTGAAGCAGGCTATATGCTATCAGTGTAGACCCCAACGTGGGGCTCCCTCACAGGAACTGTGAGATCATGATCTCAGCTGAAATCAGCTGATCGTGAAGTCAGACGTTTAACCAACTGAGCCACCCAGGCACCCTGAGCATACAAGTAGTTCTAACCAACTTTTCCTCCCCATGGTGATAACTCACTTTCTTGCAACTTCAAATAGTATTTCACTTCAACTTTCTAGTTCCTTTGTGCCCTTTGTGTATATCTGACACTCCGTTCTGTCATTTCTCTAAGATGTCTACTGTTGCCAGACTCCTAAGCTTGTTTGTAGCCATGACTGTTAGGCGCTGCCTTCTCCATGCCCCAAACTACCCGTGTGGTTAGGTGTGTTTCCCCAATGCCAGCACAGTCTCATCTGAGCAGTCTGCGTGCAGGTTCCAGGCTTTTGCCTTTCCCTTTCTTGTGCTGGGCGGATTGCTGCATCTCTCTGGGTGCTGGCCTCCTTCTTTGTAAAATGAGTTAGATCATTTCTCGAAGTGGGGTCCCTAGGCCAGCAGCATCAACATCACCTGGGAATTCATGAGAAATACAAATTCTCACACTCTACCTATACCCACTGGATTGGAGCCTCTGGAGGTGGCAATGAGCAATCTTTTCACAATCCCTGCAGGTGAATCTCTCAAAATCCATGCCAAATTTTGAGAGCCACTGAACTATATATTCTTTAAACTCTCTCCCAGTGCTTATATTCTACGAATCTATTATCCTTTGGTCTGATCTTCATAATCAAGTGATTTTTAAAAATCCTGTAATCACATCTCAAGGTTGTGCAGAGTTCAGACCGCAGAGTGAAGGAGCGTATTGTGAGACAACACCTTCCTTATATAATTATTTTTGTAGTTTCTCCAAACATTTAAATTCATCAGCCTCCAGCCATATACTTTTAAGGAAACTTTAATAAAAAAAATCACTCTGAGATTTATCACAGTGGAGTTGTACATCATTTTAGTGAATGGTTGAAAACTGCTGAACAGGTGTAATAATGCCTTTGGGATTAAATAATTGTAACAGAATTATATCTTCATAATGACAGCAAGGGGAGGTGGCACCTCTCACTGCTCTATCACAGTTGATTTTAGAAGGGCTGTAAGAATTGGAGCTAGTCTGAACCATTATTATCACCTACTGTTTGGGACGCTGTACTTGCAAACTGTCAACAAAATTGTAATTATTAAGCCATGGTCATGTGCAAATTTCCAAGAGATATAATTGGAGTAATGCTTAATAATACAATTTTCTTAAATTTAATCTCTGTGATAACCAATTGTTTTCCTCAATTCATTTAAAAAAACAAACAAAAACAAAAGCAAATAACACCTAATTCAATTAAAGCCATTTGTTTGCAGTCACCATGACAAAATTAACACTTATTTACCTTAATGTCCTCTGCTTCTACCAGTTCCAGAGGCAATGTGAAACTTAAGAAAATAATTTAAAGGTGTAAAGACTCATCACATTTTCAAAGCTCAGGATACAAAACAAACAAAACAATCTGAGCTCGTGAGTTCTCAAAGTGTCCACAAGAGAGCAGAGATTTGATGTGTTGCTGTTTTAATAGACATAAGATTCTTTTTAAAAAGAGTTTTTAAAAGATTGTAAATATCTTGTGCATTAACTTAGACAATTTTACTAAACGTCTCTACTTGCTGCATGGGCTAGGGATGAAAAAAAAGACAAGGGAAGCGTGTTTAAAGGTGTGTAAAGAGGTGAATTCTTTCTAAGCATGTTCTAAAGAGACGTATTTGAATTTCCCGTTTTCAGACTTCTGTGTCCTTGGCGAACATAGACAATAGAGCTTGCCTTCCTAAACTCTGAATCCAACACCTGGGAAGACAACTGGAAGGTAGCTCTCAGGTGCCCTTATGATTCATCGTTTCTGTCTTTCTTATGGTCAGCTCAACCATTTAATTGTACCAGTTTCTAAAAGAAATGTAACAAGATTTTAAGTGTGTGTTCTAGTTGATGCTTAAACTGAAAGAAAATGAAATACTCACAAATGCTTCTATAATATAAGCCAAGGGGTTTTCACAGTTAATTGAAACATCTGAGTAAAATGAAGATTACCTGTGTTTTATGTCTGCCACTGATGAGAAAACGAGAGATTGGTGTGATGTACTCATTGGTTTGTGAATCTAAAGGTGTGCGGAGAGTGTCACAAATCACCTTGATGTCCCTGAGAAGGAGATTTTACCTCCGAAGCTCCGATTAATAAAAAAAGATATTTAGCTGGATAGCTTCTGGTTACCTATGCATCTGTGTGTTCTGACACATAGCAGCCCCTTCATTTCAGGGCTGGAATAACTTACACTCATGAAATCAGCTCAGGATTCATTGTCTTTAAATTAGTATATGTAAAACATCTCAGTTGGAGGCAGTAAAGAGTCAAAACAAATCACAGTACACCTGCTTTGAAGATGTGTTCTCATTTGTAAAGGTAATATGAATTTGATATAAGAATACCAGATCGTTTTTCCCTGAGCACAGAATTTGTTTATGGCCTATCCATAGAAGAAGTGGCAAAGATACAGGGTTAGAGGTACTCATCTCTTGCTGTGTGCATGTCTGAGGTCAGCCTGGTTCCTGCCCAGTTCCCCGGCTTTTTCTCTTGTCTGAAAGTGAGGATGAATCCGGAAGGGGTGGTCCAGCCGATGGGCAGCAGGAACACGGAAGCAAAAAGCCCAACGAGACCCTTCATAACTACTGTCACTAGAATACACTAAGCTGAAGAACAGACTAAATTAGAATTCAAAGGGACAAATAAACAGATTGAACCTCAATGTCCCCTGTCAGACACAACATACTACCTTGTCTACAGTAAGGAAAAGTGAAGGGGAGCTCCTCCATGGTGGAAGGTCAAAATAAATAAATAAATAAGAAAGAAAGAAAGACAATTCCACTGCCCAGGGTCCAGAGAGATTTTTGAAGCTGTTCAAGATTTCATTTGGTTGAGAGCAGAGCCAGCCTCCTAGTACAGCAGCCTTTCTTGCACATCGCCCTTTCCCCAAGACTGTTTCTCAGAAAACTTAGTTCCAGTTCTGTAAGCAGTTAGCAAAATGGGTATTCCAAAACCAGGGTGTGGTGGTCAAATTTGTTTAGGAAGCAGATAGTTAAGTTCATTCTGTCAATAACAATGTCAAACAGGGTTCTTGGAGGCAAGTTCCTGAGTCTGTTTGCCCTTGTTGATTGCGAACGGGGAAGTGTGACTTGCAGCACTCCCAGACGTGCTCCATGGCAGAATCTTTTCTCTTTTGTAGAGTGGGGGGACTTTTTGGGGTGTAGCGATTCAGAGGACATTCATGGGGCAAACCTGAGCTGTACCAAGGTGGTCCTTCAGTGACTGCTCATTTGCTAGGAGACTTGGGAGAAGACCAGTTTGTTCACGGTGTAATGGGGCACCTAGGGGCCAGTCAGGCACTCGGCTGCAGGACGCTCACCTGCCAAATGAGGCAGTTGGTTTTCAGCAAAGGCAAGGAAGCATTAAAGTAGCTGCTGGTGGCTGGGCCGGTGTCACCTGGAAGCAGGAAGGGGTCTCCTACGGTAGACAAAGCTTTCCACACTTACACACTCCCAGTTGGAGAACCACTGACTCAGAGGTTCCTCCCTGCTTTACTATTGTTGACCTAATAACATTGTACATGCATCTATTTGGCCCAGCAATTCTTCTTACAGGAATGTTTCTTTCTGACAAACTTACATTTTAGAAATCTCTGTATACACCTCTATATGCATATTTATACACACACACACACACACACACACGCACACACACACACACACACACAGAGTGATAGTCGCTGAAGCAGTGTTGGTAATAATAAGAGATGAGAAACAACTAAATATCCACCAAAGAAATATATGTGTAGCCATTGCATAAAACAGAACTAACGCTATGACTAAATTAAAAAGTAGAGCATGGACACAGAACATTGGGACAAAACTATATAAGACACATCAATGATATAAATATTTATATATAAACATACACATAAAGCTTATGCTTGTTGATGTATAGAATATCTCTCGAAGGATACTCAAGAACCATAACAATGTCTCAGGGATGGGCTGCCAAAAAGCCTACTTCACACCCAGTACCCCGCTGTATATTGAATTTTGTGCCATATGCAAAATAGCTGTTCCCAATTGCTCCTCCCTCTCCAGTACCTGTATGCCAGTCATCAGGTCAAAAGATGGAGTGTGTTTCTCCTCCCTTTGAATCTGAGCTGGCCTTGGGAAATGCTTGGGTGGAACTGTCCTTCTGGTAAGTCCACCCTTAGCCTTTAGGAGGACTAGCACCTTCTGCTTGGTCCCTGTGAGAAGCCAGCTACTATGTAAGATGTCCAGTCACTCTGAGAATACTGTGCTGTGAGGAACGCCATGCTGTTGCAGCCATCCCTATGGAGGCGCCTGGTAGGTGAGCAAGAAGCCGTCTTAGACACTCCGCCCCAGCAGACGGGGCGTGGAGTTGGACACCCACCCTGCTGAGCATCTCCCAGATTGTAGAACTGTGAAAGGTAATTGTTTTTGTTCCAAACCACTAAGTTTCAGAATGGTTTATTGAGCAGAAAGTTATTCAAAGAATATTTGCCTATTAAATGTAAATATGTAAAATAATTTCAAAGTGTTTTTCCATATAAATGTATGTAAATACAGGATTTGAGAGTATTTTAATAGGAGAGTAAGGAAGACAAGTACAGGTGACTGAGGTGGAGATCCGGAGGGTATCACCCAGGAGGGAAGAGGGTGAAACTAATGAGAAAAGAGGCACATTTTGCTGACTTCACAAAACATTCTGAGGTTTAACTTCCATCAGGGCAGCACATCCCATCCCATGTCTCTCTCCTTCTGTCTCTCTGTCTCTCGATCTCTGTCTCACACACACATACTACATACAGACATGCACACCACTTAATTATTCTTGTAACATGAGGGAGAGAGGGAGTATTAAGCAGGTTAATTGTTATGATCATCAACCAGGTCCAAGATTGTGAATCAAGAGTGTGTTCCAAGTTACAATGTGGGATGCCCTTTGAGACCTGATACTATGAGAGAAAAAGAAACAAGACAAAAGAACCTAAGGAGCATAACCTCAATATTTCAAAATAATAGACAGGGGAAGAAGAAACTAGTTTGATTTTAATGAAAAAAATGAATTCTAAAATATTTTAAAAGACTGCAGTTATTACTTTTAAGTACAGTACATTTTACAAAGCTATAAATGGGTATCTAATAAGTTAAATGAGGTAAGTTAATGAAAGAATTAAGATTCACAAGAGGCCTACATTATATAATTATGTATCATAAAACAGAAAGTCCTTTAACATGTTAGAATTAATTGGATGACCCAGAAATTGAAGGTACATTGAAGTTTTAGTTTGAAAAAGCAACTAATTTCTGATTAATGCTTTGTACATAGTAGGTATTCCACAAATGCTTGGTAAAGTAAAATGAGCCAACTAGGAAGATCCTTTGGTCAATGTCACTCCCTCTTGACAGGGGATTATATCCAATTCCCACAGTGTTAGGGCTAACTGAGCCCTCCCCCACTCCAAATCGTATCCAGAGGCAACTGAGAAGGTGACCTTGAACATGGTCTCGTTTATTATTTCTTTTTAAAAGCAAATCATTTAAAAACATCAGTAATATAACTATGAATAGTAACAAATTACTTGCTGAATAGTGCAGTTAAGAACAGCTAATTTAAGACATTTCCCTCAGAAAATTCCAATTGAAGTGTGAATAGGTTAATTGGGAAGGATTAATACAGAAAAGAGTAGAAACAAGCAGAATAACAGATCATTTTCCAGGTTCAGCCTGAAGACCTTGAAGTGATGTGGGAGGGAACGCATCAGGAGAACAGACAAGCCTACGTGAGTGCAGGTGCAGAACCCAGTGTGGGTACCATCTCCCCCTCAGATTTTCCTGCCATGGGCCCTAACACCCTGTTCCGGTTTATAAGCCCAGCTCTAAAGAATGAGTCAGAACAGTGGGAGGAAGGACATTGTCATCCTCAGCTATAATATTAATTGGAATCTATCCAAAACATTACCTCGGGTGAGATCTGCTTCCTTAGTTCTTTTCATCAGTGGGGACTCAAGTGAATTTCTAAGACCATAACATATCTTAGTATCAAGATCAATACTGAATTAGCAGACATGGCTAAGGATAACTGGGGGGAAATAATTAACAAAATTAAGGAGGATTTGCACCACTGGGAACCATAAAAGTTATTTTATGGGTCCATGTAAATGTAATAAAATCTCTGTCTGTGCCACAATTTAATTTCACATCAAAAAGGTCCCCACAGATAGTCTGTAAGATTATTTTACTAAAATTGAATATGTCTGTGCCTTCCTAGTCAAAGCAAAAAAAAAAAAAAAAAAAAGGAAAGAAACCTTACTCTGCTCAAAGTTATGTTTCACACGGAGGACAGGAATAAGGCCTATCTGATCTTAAGCACCATCTAATGTCAGCTACTCATAGTAGGTAATGTAATTAATTTTTATTAATAATAGCACTTCACAACTGGCAGAGACAGAACGTAATATATCAAAAGGATGTTTCCAAGAATAGAGCATACTTTTTTCAAATTAAAGTCAAATATTAACAATAGCGGAATACAAAGTAGACAATGTCTATTATACTGACATTCTTCCTATTACTGCTATGTATTTTTAATAGCTTTCCTGGCACATAATTCACATACTCTGCAATTCGCCCATTTATAGCATACAATTCACTTGTTGGTAGTATATTCAGAGTTGTGCAACCATCACCACGGTCAATCTTAGGACATTTTTATTACCCCAAAAAGAAACACTATGCTCGTTAGCAGTCTCTCCCCATATACCCCTTCCCCATTCCCAGCCCTGGGCAACCAATAATCTATTTTCTATTTTCTGCCTCTCTAGATTGGCCTATTCTGAACATTTCACATAAGCAGAATTATACAATATGTAGCCTTTTGTAACTGACGTTTTGGACTTAGCATAATGTTTTTAAGTTTCATCCATGTTGTAGTACTTTACTCCTTTTTATTGTCAAATAATATTCTATTCTATAGATAAATACTACATTTTTTAATCAGTTGGTGGATTTTTGAGTTGTTTCCACTCTTAAAAAAATTTTTAGTGTTTATTTATTATTTTGAGAGAGAGAGAGAGAGAGAGAGAGTGAGCAAGGGGGGAGCAGAGAGAGAGGGAGACACAGAAACCGAAGCAGGCTCCAGGCTCTGATGTGGGGCTTGAACCCACAAATGAGATCATGACCTGAGCCAAAGTGGGACACTCAACCAACTGAGCCACCCAGGTGCCTTGTGTTGTTTCCACTTTTTGGCTTCTATGAGTAATGCTGCTGTGAACATTCACATACAAGTTTTTGTGTGGACAAGTTTTTGTGCTTTTTCATTTCCCTTGAGTATATACCCAAGAGAGTAATTGCTAGGTCAAATGGTAAATTTACAGCTAAGATTTTGAGAAGCTGTCAAACTGTTTTACAGAGTGACTGCACCATTTTACATTTATATTTATATTACATGTAAGGGTTCCAGTTTCTCCACAGACTCCCCAACAGTTGTGTTTGTCTCTCTTTTTGGTTATACTCATCCTCGTGGGTATGATGTGTTGTCTCAGTTTGGTTAAGTATCTTTTCATATGCTTATTAGCCACCTATATATCTTATTTGGAGAAATGCCTAATTCAGATCCTTTTGCCCATTTTTAAATTGGCTTATCTTTGTATTGTTGAGATGTAGGAGTTATTTGTATAGTCTGGATACAAATCCCTTATCAGATATTATTTGCAAATATTTATCCCCTACTGTGGGTTGTTTTTTCACCTTCTTGATGTTCTTTGAAGTACAAAAGTTTTTTGTTTTGATGAAGTCCAATTTATTTTTTCTTTTGTCACTTGTGTTTTTGATGTCCTATCTAAGATGGCTTTGCCTAACTCAAGGTCACAAAGATTTACTTCTGTGTCGTCATCGTCATCTTCGTCTTCGTCGTCGTCGTCTTCTTCTTCTTCTTTTCCTTCTCCTTCTCCTCCTCCTTCTCCTTCTTTTTAATGTAATTTATTGTCAAGTTAGCTAGTAGTGTTTATACAGTGTGTATACAGTACTCTTGCCTTCAGGAATAGATTCCAATGATTCATTGCTTACATACAATACCCAGTGTTGATCCCAACAAGTGCCCTCCTCAATGCTCATCACCCATTTCTCCCTCTTCCCCACTCCCGCCATCAACCTGCAGTTTGCTCTCTATATTTAAGAGTCTCTTAAGGTTTTCGTCCCTCTCTGTTTGACACTATTTTTCTGCTCTTCCCTTCCCCCATAGTCTTCTGTTAAGTTTCTCAACTTCCACATATGAGTGAAAACATATGTTATCTGTCTTCCTCTGGCTGACTTATTTCACTTAACATAATACCCTCCAGTTCCAGGGTGCCTGAGGGGCTCAGTTAAGCATCTGACTTCGGTTCAGGTCATGGTCTCACCGTTCGAGTTTATGACCCACATTGGGCTCTGTGCTGACAGCTCAGAGCCTGGAGCCTGCTTCAGGTTGTGTGTGTGTCTGTGTGTGTGTGTGTGTGTGTGTGTTCGTGTTCTTCCCTCACTCATGCTCTGTCACTTTCTCTCTTTCTCTCTCTCTCTCAAAAATAAATAAAAACATTTTAAAAAATTAGAAAAAAATACCCTCCAGTTCTATCCACATTGTTGCAAATTGCAAGATTTCATTCTTTCTCATTGCCAAGTAGTATTCCACTGTATAGATAAACCACATCTTCCTTATCCATTCATTGTTGATGGACATTTGGCCTCTTTCTATAATTTGGCTATTGGTGAAAGCACTGCTAGAAACATTGAGGTACATGTGCCCCTATGAATCTGTACTCCTGTATCCTTCAGATAAATTTCTAGTAGTGCTATTTCTGGGTCATAGGGTAATTCTATTTTTAATTTTTTGAGGAACCTCCACACTGTTTTCCAGAGTGGCTCTACCAGTTTTCATTTCTACCATCAGTGTAAGAGGGTTCCAATTTCTCCACATCCTTACCAATATCTGTTGTTTCCTGAGTTGTTAATTTTAGCCATTCTGACAGGCGTGAGATGGTATCTCAATGAGGTTTTGATTTGTATTTCCTTGATGATGATTTCCTTGATGAAGATACATCATCTTTTCATGTATCTGTTGGCCATCTGGATGTCTTCTTTGGAAAAGTATCTACTCATGTCTTCTGCCCATTTGTTCAGTGGGTTATTTGTTTTTCAGGTATTGAGTTTGGTAAGTTCTTTATACATTTTGGATACTAATCCATTATCCCATATTTCATTTGCAAATATTCTCCCATTTTATTGGTTGCCTTTTAGTTTTGTTGATTGTTTCCTTTGCAGTGCAGAAAATTTTTATCTTAATGAGATCCCAATAGTCCATTTTTGCTTTGATTTCCCTTCGGAGATGAGTGGAGTAAGAAATTGCTGCGATTGAGGTCAAAGAGATTGTTGGCTGTTTTGTCCTCTAGGATTTTGATGGTTTCCTGTCTCACATTTAGGTCTTTCATCCATTTTGAGTTTATTTTTGTGCATGGTGGAAGGAATTGGTCCAGTTTCATTCTTCTGCATGTTGTTGTCCACTTCTCCCACAACTATTTGCTAAAGAAACTTCTTTCATTAGATACTTTTTCCTGCTTTGTCAAAGATTAGTTGGCTATACATTTGTGGGTCCAAATCTGGGGTCTCTATTCTATTCCATTGATCTATGTTTCTGTTTTTGTGCCAATACCATGCTGTCTTGATGATTACCTTCTTGTAATAGAGGCTAAAGTCCAGGATTGTGGTGCCTCCCACTTTGGTTTTCTTTTTCAACATTATTTTGGCTATTTGGGGTCTTTTGTGGTTCCATACAAATTTTAGGATTGTTCTAGCTTTG
Organism: Helogale parvula; assembly: GCA_004023845.1. Classification (NCBI taxonomy): domain Eukaryota; kingdom Metazoa; phylum Chordata; class Mammalia; order Carnivora; family Herpestidae; genus Helogale; species Helogale parvula. The sequence goes on from PJEM01005256.1 coordinate 113,631, forward strand.
AGAAGAATGCTGATGCTATTTTGATTGGGATTGCATTGAATGTGTGGATTGCTTTGGGTCATGTTGATATTTTAACAATATTTATTTCTCCAATCCATGAGCAGGGAATGTTTTTCCATTTCTTTGTGTCTTCTTGAATTTCTTTCATAAGTTTTCTATACTTTTCAGCATACAGATCTTTTACATCTTTGGTTAGGTTTATTCCTAGGTATTTTATGGTTCTTGATACAATTGTAAATGGGATCAATTTCTTTAAAAAAAATGTTTAACATTTATTCATTTTTGAGAGACAGAGATGGAGCATGAGCAGACAAGTAGAAGAGAGAGAAAGAGGAAGACTCAGAATCCAAAATAGGCTCCAGGCTCTGAGTTACCAGAACAGAGCCTGACGTGAGGCTCAAACTCACGGACCACAAGATCATGACCTGAGCTGAAGTCAGACACCCAACCCACTGAGCCACCCAGATGCTCCTGGGATCAATTTTTTTTCTTTTCTTTCTTAAAGTCTGAGAAGAGTTCTGAGTGGGCTGGCATGGGTTTTCCCTATTCCTTTTTTTTTTAATTTTTAAAGTTTACTTATTATTGAAAGACAGAGACAGAGCATGAGCATGGGAAGGATGGAGAGAGAGGGAGAGACAATCTGAAGCAGGCTCCGGGATCCAAGCTATCAGCACAAAGTTCAACGCAGGGCTCAAACTCACAAACTGTGAGATTATGACTCAAGTCAAAGTCAGATGCTTAACCGACTGAGCCACCCAGGTGCCCCGGGATCAATTTCTTGATTTCTCTTTCTGTTGCTTCATTATTGATATATAGAAGCGCAGCCAATTTCTGTACATTGATTTTATATCCTGAAACTTTGCTGAATTCATGTATCAGTTCTAGCAGCTTTTAGGTGGAGTCTCTCAGGTTTTCCATGTAGAGTATCATGTCATCTGCAAAAAGTGAAAGTTTGACTTGTTCTTTGCCAATTTGGATGCCTTTTATTTCTTGTTGTCTGATTGCTGATTCTAGGACTTCCATCACTATGTTAAACAACAGTGGTGAGAGTGGACATCCCTGTTATGTTCCTGATCTCAGGGGGAAAGCTCTCAGTTTTTCCCTGTTGAGGATATTAGGTGTGGGCTTTTCATATATGACTTTTATGATGTTAAGGTATGTTCCTTCTATCCCAACTTCATGAGGGTTTTTATTAAGAAAGGATGCTGTATTTTGTCAAATGCTTTTTCTGCATTTATTGACAGGATCATATAGTTCTTATACTTTCTTCTGTTAATGTAATGTATCACATTGATTGATTTGTGAATATTGAACCTGCCCTGCATCCCAGGGATGAATCCTACTTGATCATGGTGAATAATTCTTTTAAAATACTGTTGAATTTGATTTGCTAGTATCTTGTCGAGAATTTTTACATCCTTATTCATCAGGAATATTGGCCTGTAATTCTCCTTTTTAGTGGGATCTCTGTCTGGTTTGGGAATCAAGGTAATGCTGGCTTCATAGAATGAGTCCAGAAGCTTTCCTTCTATTTCTATTTTTTTGAAACAGCTTGGGAAGGATAGATTTTTAACTCTGCTTTAAATGTTGGTGGAATTCCCCTGGGAAGCCGTCTGGCCCAAGACTCTTATTTGTTGGGAGATTTTTGATAACTGATTCAATTTCTTTACTAGTTATGGGTCTATTCAAATTTTCTATTTCTCTCTGTTTGAGTTTTGGTAGTGTGAGGGTGTCTAAGAATTTGTCCATTTCTTACAGCTTGTCCAGTTTGTTAGCATATAGTTTTTCACAGTATTCTCTAATAATTTTTGTATTTCTGTGGTATTAGTTGTGATCTCTCCTCTTTCATGTATGATTTTGTAGATTTGAGTTCTCTCTCTTTTATTTTTGAGAAGTCTGAGTAGGGGTTTATCAATTTTGTTTATTTTTTCAAAAAAACCCCAGCTCTTAGAGTCATTGAACTGTTCTACTGTTGTTGTTGTTGTTTTGGATTTTATATTTTTTATTTCTGCTCTAATCTTTATTCTTTTTCTTCTGGTGCTGGCTTTGGGGTTTCTTTGCTGTTCTGCCTCTAGTTCTTTTAGGTATGTGGTTTGGTTTTATATTTGGTAGTTATCTTGTTTTTTAAGATAGACCTGGATTGCAGTGTATTTTCCTCTTATGACTGCCTTTGCTGCATCCCAAAGGGTTTGGACTATCATGTTTTCATTTTCATTTGCTTCCATGTATTTTTTAAATTTCTTATTTAATTTCCTGGTTAATCCATTCATTCTTTAGTCAGATGTTCTTTAACTTCCATGGATTTGGAGGCTTTCCAAATTTTTCCTTCTTGTTGATTTCAAGTTTCATAGTGTTGTGATCTGAAAATATGCATGATATGATCTCACTTTCTTTGTGTGTATTGAGGGCTGTTTTGTGACCTAGTATGTGATCTGTTTTGGAGAATGTTCCATGTGGACTTAAGAATGTATATTCTACTGCTTTTGTATGAAAAGTTATGAATATATCTGTCAAGTCCATCTGGTCTAGTGTATCATTCAGGGCCATTGTTTTTTTATTGATTGTTGATTTTCTGTCTAGATGATCTGTCCATTGCTGTAAGTGGAGTATTAAAGTCCCCTGCAATGACCACACTTTTACCAATAAGATTGCTTATGTTTGTAATTAATTGTTTTATATATATGGGTGCTTCCGAATTTAGTGTATAAATATTGTAATTGTTATCTTTTCTTGATGGATAGTTCCTTAATTATGATATAATGCCCTTTTTCATCTCTTATTATAGCCCTCTAGTTTAAAATCTAGTTTGTCTGGTATAAGTATGGCTACTTCAACTTTCATTTGACTTCCGGTAGCATGATAAATGGTTTTACATCCCTTCATTTGCAACCTGAAGGTGTCCTTAGGTCTAAAATGAACCTCTTGTAGACAGCATATAGATGGATCTTCTGTTTTTATCCATTCTGATACCCTATGTCTTTTGATTAGGGCATTTAGTCCATTTACATTCAGAGTTATTATTGAAAGATAATGGATTTAGTGTCATTGTGTTATCTGTGGGTTTCATGCTTGTGTGGATGTCTCTGGTCCTTTGTAGTCTTCATAGCATTCCGCTCACAGAGTCCCCATTAGGATCTCTTGCAGCGCTGCTCTAGTCGTCATGAGCTCCTTCAGTTTTTATTTGTCTGGGAAAGCTTTTATTTCTCCTTCTATTCTGAATGACAGCTTTGCTGGATAAAGGATTCTTGGCTGCATATTTTTCCTATTTAGCTCGTTGAATATTTCCTCCCTTCTGGACTGCCAAGTTTCAGTGTACCGGACTGCTACTCCCCTTGTATGACTACCCATGTAGGTTAATTCCCATTTGTTCCTAGCTGCTTTCAGAATTCTCTTTATCTTTGTATTTTGCCAGTTTTACTTTGATATGCCGTGGAGACCTATTCTTGTTGAATCTGAAGGGAGTTTTCGGTGCCTCCTGGATTTGGATGTCTCTTTTCTTTCCCAGATTAAGGAGGTTCTCAGCTATAAATTGTTCAAGTAAACCTTCTACCCCTTTCTCTCTTCTTCTTCTGGAACTCCTATGATATGGATATTATTACATTTCATTGAATCACTTCCGTCTCTAATTCTCCCTTCATAGTCTAGTGTTTTCTTGTCTCTCTTTTTCACACCTTCCTCACTTTCCATAATTTTATATTCTATTTCACTTATTTTCCCCTCTACTTCCTCCATCCTTGATATTGCTGTATCTCGTTTATTTTGCACCTCATTTACAGCATTTCTTAATTCATCATGACTATTACTTAGTTCCTTGATTTCTGCAACAATAGATTCTCTGCTGTCTTCTATGCTTTTTTCAAGCCCAGCTATTAATCTTATGACTATTATTCTAAATTCTTGATCAGATATATTGTTTATATCTGTTTTGAGCAATTTTCTAGCTGTCATTTCTTCTAGGAATTGCTTTTCAGGAGAATTCTTCCATTCTGTCATTTTGGCTAGCTTTCTGTCCTTTATGTATTCTAATAGCTTGTTATGTGTCCTGCTCCTGTGAGCACTACTATATCAAAAAGGGGCCATACACTGTGCAGGGCCTGGACCTTTAGGAGCTGTTTTTGGAGTGTGTTACATGCTCTCTGTTATTCTGTCTCTGGTTTCTTTATCTCTCTACTCATAGTGGTGGTTTGGACCTTCCACCAGGTGTGCTTTCATTTGTTCATGGAAGTAACCCTAGAAAAAATTTTATTTTTTTTTTAAATGTTTTATTTATTTTTGATACAGAGAGAGACAGAGCATGAGAGGGAACAGGCAGAGAGAGAAGGAGACACAGAACTGGAAGCAGGCTCCAGGCTCTGAGCTAGCTGTCAGCACAGAGCCCGACACGGGGCTCGAACCCACCAATGTGAGATCTGACCTGAGCCGAAGTCGGAGGCCCAACCGACTGAGCCACCCAGGCGCCCCTAGAAAAAATTTTAAAAGGCATGGTGGTAGTGGAAGAAGCTTTATTCCATACAAAGAAAGATGGCAGTGTCAGGGAACAAGAAAAGAGAAAAAAAATGACCAGGCAGAGAATCAGAGAAACTATATGGCTTAATCCAGAAAGAGAGGGAAGAAAACAAAGAAGAAGGAGATACAGAAAAGGTGTAAAAAGAATAGATTAAAAATGTCTGCTTAAACAGACCAACAACCAGACTAGAGAAGGGAAGAAATAAAAGGAAGAAAAATATGTATATAAAATAAGAATTGACTAAGAATCAAATCAGAAAATCTAAAACTGCTGGACCACTATCTGACGGTGCCTTGGAAGTAGTGGCTGGACTGGTCTGGAGGAACGGGTGTCTGGATAGGTCAGGGTCAGTCTTGCTCCAGTAGGTAGCAGTTAACCAGGCACGGAGGAGTGTGATTTGGTGTAGGCAGATCCTGCCTACACCGTGGTTTCACTGTCACTGTAGAAGGGAAGGAAGGTGTCCACCTTGATTCTCTTGCATGTGTATACAATGTATACGCTTTCAGTGATGTTATTACTCATTTTTTCTTGTGTTCTGAGAAATACATATTGCTAATCACAAAAAGGAGAAAGCTAGCTTTTGGTTCCCCCTCTCATAATTTGTTCTTAGAGCACATTCATATCCACCCTGAGGAAATACCTATTTCCAAGCCAGTACCTGGATGTACTGGCCAAAACACCTTGTGCACACCTGAGAGGTAACTGTTCAACAGACACTGAAATGATAGGAGTCATTGCATCATAGCCAAAAATGATTCTTGAAAGAAAATGGTCATTTTTCTCTTATAAATTAAAAAATATTATAAGAAAAAGTATCCTCAAAATGGGGAAGGGTACAGTAAAAAAGGATTTCTCCTCTACTGCCCTTAGACATGCACATGGGTGCAATGCTTTCTGGAAAGCAGTTTAGCCATGTTTATCCAAAGCTTCAGAAATGCTCATGACAGTTGATCTAATCATCCCTCTAAGTAGTATTCTACAGAATAGATGGTTTGCTCATGTTGGTATATTTACATAGATATTTATCACAGAATTTTTAGAATTGAATTATTCTTTTTCTACATCTGGAATGTCTTGATTTCACGAAAAATTTTGAGTGTATACCCCAACACATGTATATGTGTTCATTCATATGTTGTATACACTAATGTAATTCATGTATTATAAAACATATACATGTTAAGAAATCAGGTAAAGTGGAAATAATACTTTAAAATAAATGCAAATTTATTTTTATTAATAATATAGGAAGCCATTTTGATTTTAATACAATTATTATTACATTTTAGTGAGAACTGAATATCAAATCCTATAGGATACTTTGTTTTCTCTTAACAAAGAGTTTTTTTTAAGTTGTGGATTTATCAACTTTGCCATTTTTGGTTCTTCACATGTGCTTGCGAGATTACTGTGACGTTAAATTTGAGGTCTATGTGCAAATTTAAAAAATTTTTTGTCTATTAAAAAAATTTATCTATTTTGAGGGGTTAGTTTAGTTAAAAATAAATAACGTAATCATAATAAATCTAGTTTACAGAGATACAAAAATATAATTCATGGTAAAACACCAGAAATCAACTAACCAGGAAGTTGACGAAATACCTCAACTCTGTGTGACTCTGAACTCCCATTTTCCTTCCTGTGTCCACATTTTCTTTGTTTACTATCACTAGCTGAAATACATGCCAAGTATTGTTACACTGTCAATCCATATTAAATATAGGTATAAACCTATAGTTAATTTCTAATATTTCCCTCTGTATCCTGGGGGATTCTCTTCTATTTCTCCTAGTGAGAATGTCCCATTTTGGAGATAACTATCATACAGCTAAACTTGGATGCTGAAGTCAAACCATGTTCCATATCCTGAATCTCACTTCGACTGAGTCACAGTTTCTTCATGTAAAGTGGAGCTAACAGTATGTCCTCCATGGGTTTATTGTAAGGATTAAATAAGATAATGTTTATGGGGTACTTAGCACATTTAGTTCTAGGTTTATGTTAGGTAATATTATTACTTCAATTTTTCTACAAGCATTATTTATTATTTTAATATTCAGGAAATTTCAAAAAGCAAAACCCTCAAAAGAAAACCACAGATTGACTCTAAATTCCATACAAGTGAGACTATAGCCTACGTTGCTTTTTTCTCTATCCCCACCTGCCTAGCTCAATGCCTGAACCACAGTTGTGTTTGTGAGACAGGGGCTTTAACCAACTAAGCAATAGAGCCATCTCTATAGTTGTATTTAAAATTTATTTGGTGGGTGACTAAATAAAGTGATGGCTAAAGATAGAAATGACTGGGGTGCCTGGATGGCTCTGATGGTTAAGCGTCCAACTCTTGATTTCAACTCAGGTCATGATATCATGGTGGTAAGATTGAGCCCTGCATCAGGCTCCCTGCTGAGTGATGGAATCTGTTTCAAATGCTCTCTCTCCCTCTGCCTCTGCCCCTCCCTGCCTCTAAAAAAAACTGAGGTGACATAACTGCAGTCATAAAGAGTTCCTCCAGTTTGTATACTGGCGATTATAGGAGACAGCATGGAGTGTGGGTACGAATAAATGCATAAAATGCTATTATTTAACCACAGTGATACTAAATTCTTTTGCACAATTCAGAACATATTGAAGTGGTTTGCCTTTGCCATATATATTCCTGCAGCATTCCCCCCTACCTAAAATTCCCAAACCATCCAGACATTTGTCCTGGGAGCCCATGATCTAAGAGTAGCTCAAGGATTTTGTTCTGGATATATAGCTGCATGAGGATCGGAAGTTCTAATAACTGATTTATTTTGAAATCAAAGCAGAATCCTAAATAAAATGTAAATTATACCTTGAAACATATTTATCCTTTTATATTTCCAAGCTGAGTCATATATCCAACCCCTGACTGTACAAGTGTTTTGTCCATTAAAGTTCTATCCTTGACCACAATCCAACCTGTCAGATGTCATACAGATCCACCCTATTGATCAAAAATTTTCAGTGTGACTTCTTGCACAAATAACTCTCAGGACTAGAAAAAATAGCTTGGCCTGTATGTCCTGTTGCTCAGAGACTATGAGTTTGTTTTGTTTTGTTTTGTTTTGTTTTTCAATCTATGAATCACTGAATATTTCATCAAATAATGATTTCTTTAAAAGTAAACCAAGCATATTTGATTCTGAGCTAGGCATATTTGTATTTTTCCAAACTTGGGATTATGAGCCAGTTATCCATAACATAAAACACTCATTTGAGGACTCCGGCACAATTTTAGTTGAATTAAAAGCTGCAATGTTTAATTTGAAAATAGACAATGTAATGCAATTTATTTTAAATTAAATGTAGAATTTGAAATAATTTCTGAAGGAATTATTGTAGCCAGTACTCAGTAGTATAAGAGTTTATATGGGTACAAATCTTAGCAGCTCTTCTCCAGTCAGCAGAACTTTCCTTGAGACTCACTATTTAGATTTCAGAGCACTGCTATTGACCTGGGGTATATATCAGATGAGTACGGAAGAAAGGCTACCTGCGAAAGTGACTCAGAGGCATCCTCAGGTAGAGGGAGGAGGTTCCCACTCTCTCTTGCCAAACTTCTGCCCTGCCAGTGTGCAGGACGGGTCCACAGCCTTCGGAAACCTCATGAAATTATGCGGTAATAGGACCACATTCGGGGCTCAGGGAGTGGGCAGAAGTTCAGACAGGTTTTCTTTTATTCTTCTCCCTGCTTTTTTCCTGCTCCTGTGGTATACACCTGAGTGATAGTGCTCCTGCTACTTGGGAGAACGTAGGTTTTCCCTACTTTCCAAGAAGCTCCTTTTTTACATCATGTTCTCTAGTCATCATCAGCTTTAAGATTGTGGCCTCTTTATAAATCCAATCTCTCAGCTAGTTTGGACAGTTAAAGCAGGACCAGGAATCAAACTTGCTTACTTAAATCAATTCATTATGATCTAGTTTGGTCTAGTGAGAGAAAGAAGCTTAAAGGAAGAATCAGAAGTAGGAGTCTTCTAGCTTTGTTACCCATTAGCTGTGACCTTGAACAAATCAACCTAACTTCTCTGTGACTCAGCTTCTTCATTTTCAAACAGGAGTAAAGAAACTTGCTATAACTCAGTTTGTGATAATCAAATGAGATTATGTATATGAAAATTCCTCCCAAAATTTTAAGGACAAGAAAAAAGATAGGTTTAAAAATACTATCAATTTATGGGGCAGCTGAGTGGCTCACTTGGTTAATTAAGCATTGGAATCTTGATCTCAGGGTTGTGAGTTCAAATCCTGCTTTGGGCTACATGTTGGGCATGGAGCCTACTTAAAAATAAATTAAAATATAAAATAAAAATACTATCTGTTTATATAGAAATGACTTAAAAGGTTATAAAATAAAAATAAAATATTAAAATAATACAAACCAGACATTACTAAAAAATACTAGGCATTATTTTTATTGTTCTGTTAGATTTGATAGGGAAAGAAAACCTGTATAATAACAAGGCCCGTTTGTTATTCAGGCCCTCAGGAAAGAAACATACAAGATCCATTAACAGACATTGATTTGAGGTAAAGGCCTAAGAAAACTGTTGCGTTTTAAACAAATAAGTAAAAGGCCCAGTCCTGATAATGAGGTTTCTTGCCTGATCTGAGTTGAGGTGATATGAGTCTTGGGTTTTTGTGGGCTTGAGGACAGCTCTGCCACTTACTGTGGTAGCTCACATGCCATAACCAGGTCATAGAAGCCTAGAAGAATCTGGTGCCTCCTTATGCCTACAGTACCATTAATACTTGCCACTCAAGCCCAATGCCTGGGATATCTGTGTCTTGAAATTATTGCTGTGCCAGCAGTGGAGCAACCTCCCCTTAACTGTGTTTGACCTCTAGAACCAAGTACTTTTCCATTTCTGACGACTTACAGGCTTTCGAAGAGCAGGACAGGTCATGGCCTTTTTTCGAACAGAAAAGCTGCAATATCGCCATGTTGGCTAGATACCCATTTACAGTAAAGAACTTTAACCGTATCCAAAATTGGGATTCAGACTTATATCTGCATGTCAGATAGCCTGAGGGTTTGCTCAGTATATAAGCCAGGTAGTGGGGAGGGGAAAGGTGCTGCTGAGAGAAAAATCACCGGGAAGAACATCATGACCAGCAGGGGCCACGGGGATGTACTCCGACACTTCGTATTCTAGGTCCTCTGGGAAAGTCCAGGGGTTCCAGGAGGGCAGGACTGAGGGAACTGTGTCCAGGAGCACCAGCTCCTGTTGCTAAGCGACCTCTTTATAGAGAGAGCCAGGAAGAGTCAGGTGCTTTCTTGTAACGTGGAGAGGAAGGTAAGCAGTGGAGACCTGCAGGCAGATTGGGAGGAAACGCCTAACAGGGGCAGTAGAGAGGGGACCAGAGGCAGTGGAGACTGAGCATGGGGCCCAGAGAGCTTCTGCCCTGGCATCAACACCCCAAGGCCCAGAGCCAGAGAGGGAGCGGGCAGGAGCTGAAGCAAGAGACCACTGAGAGGAAGTCAGCAACTTTGATTATGCGTTAGCTATCAGCCTTCCTTCTGGAAACTCAGAGGCTTATAAGGAATGAGAAGGGCTGAAGTCCTGCTAGTCTGGCAGGTGAGAGCACCTGCTTTCTTAGCCCTAGGTTCAAGCAGTTAGAGTGCCTGTTACCTAAAACCCTCGTATTGGGTAGAGAGACATCCTGGCTGTGCAGGATCCTTACCGATAGTTCTGTTGCCCGTTTTCAATCTGGTTAAGCAACAACTCCCCTCCACCCCCCACCCAGCACTAGCAGTTATTTAACCAGATTGATCTCCAGTTTTCATGTGGGGGTAGGTTTACCTCAAAGGTGAGGTGCACCTTATTCCTCACGGTCCCATGAAAATATCAGAGATGTATAAACAGCCTGTAGTAGCTTCTTTGGCTAGAGATCCTCTCCTTTCTTTCCCAGTGGGTCTAAAAATCACTAGAAGTGGAATTAAATTCTTCTTAATTATCAGGAAAAAGAAGAATGGGAGAAGGAAGGAGAAGGAGAAGAGGAAGAAAAGGAGGAGTGGGAAAGGGGAAAGGGAAAAGCGGGAGGGGAAGAGAGAGGAAACAGAGGAGGAGAAGGAGAAGAAGCTTACTTGTGTCTGACCTGTGCCTGTGGGTCTATTTTGTCTGTGTAGATGCCCACTCATAAAAAGTATCTGCTTTAGCTCCGCCTCTGCTATACTGACATGTTTGTAATTCAAAGTTCCCTTGCTATATTGCTAGGAAGACAAAAAACAAAGAATAAGTGCATTTTTATTTTTAAAAAATTTAGAAAAATTTTTTAAATGTTTTATTTATTTTTGATACAGAGAGAGACAGAGCATGAGAGGGGGAGGGGCAGAGAGAGAAGGAGATACAGAATCGGAAGCAGGCTCCAGGCTCTGAGCTGTTAGCACAGAGCCTGACGCGGGGCTCGAACCCAGGAACATGAGATCTGACCTGAGCCGAAGTCAGAGGCTTAGCCGACTGAGCCACCCAGGCGCCCCAAATAAGTGCATTTTTAGACTTCTACGTATTGCCAAATTGGCCACGAGTAAGTTTATGCAATTTTACATAGTCACCAAAAGTTAACGATGGGGGTCTCATTTTCCAGTGCTCCCTAAAAGCTTTGTCAGTTTATTAGCTAGAAAAAGGCCTCTATTTGTTGGTAGAATGTTCATTTTTTAAATTACAAAATTCAATATTTTCAACAAGATTTTAATAGAGGTGTTATATTCTGTTCTCTTTTTGATTAAAAAGCACTATGAAAATAATAAAGAAATGCTTTGCTAATACAACCTCACCCCTCATAGACCCTAGGGGCTAGGGTGTGGACTGTCAGGTCAGTGAAGCTTGTGCTGGATATGGTGACGGGACCTTTGGCATCCACTCCTCCTTCCAGTGTGCTTTCCTATATAGCAGAGTCTGGAAAACATTTTCTACATTTTACTGTAGCTTTCATTCTGGATGTAAATTAACTTCTGCCTGTGGTTTGCACCTTTGGGACATGTGGAAAGCATAAATTAGGCAGAGGATATCTTGCTCTTTTCAAATGTTTTCTGCTGGCAGTTGAAATGCTGGAGACTTGTTTTTCATATAGGAGCATTTCACTGTTCAGTCTCCAACTTTAAGAGTTAGGCAAGCTTTAGGAATTGTGGGGGTGGCAGCTTCCTGATCTCTGAACCATGGCTACAGGAGTATATTCTAGGTAGTTCCACTAATGGCTTCTTTACACCCCACTTCTTGGCCCTGGCAGAGGAAGCGCTCTCTGGAGGGCTAGTTTGGCAATGCTGTTTGCTGAATCATTTCTGGCGCTCTTTCTGATACTGCTTTTCCAGCCTTTGCAATGATTTTTGTTTTGTTTCATAATTTTTTTCAGCACCATACAACATTATTAAATATTATTGACTATATTACCTGTGCTATACCTTTCATCTCCATGACTTAGGAGTTTTATAACTATAAGTTTTTAACCTCTTAATCCCCTTCACCTATTTTACCCATCCCCTGACTCCTTTGCCTCTGGCAACTACAAGTTTGTTCTCTGTAGTTAAGGTGTGTGTGTGCATGCACGCACATGTGTGTTTTAATTTCTTTGTTCATTTGCTTTGTGTTTTTAGATTCATTCCATGTGAATAAAATCATATGGTATTCATCTTTCTCTATCTGAATTATTTCACTTAGCATAATACCTTCTAGGTTTAGTCATGGTGTCACAAATGACAAGATCTCATTCTTTTTTATGGCTGAGTAATATTCCATTGTGTGTGCATGTTTGTATACATGCAGATATGTATGCGTGTGTCCCTATCTATGTATCTTCTGCCATATCTTCTTTATTCATTCATCTATGGATGGACACCTGGTTGCTTCCACAGTAAGTAATGCTACAGTAAACATAGGGGTGCATATGTCTTTTCAAATTAGTGCTTTTATATTCTTTGGGTAAATATCCAGTAGTGGAATTGCTGGGTCATATGTATTTCTATTTTTCACTTTTGGAGGTATCTCCATACTTTATTTTTTAGAACAGTTATAGGTTCACAGCAAAGTTGAATGAAAAATACAGATAGTTTTCATATATCCCATTTCTTCTATCTGCCTCTCCCTAGCCTTCCCTACTATCAACATTCTAGCACTACATGTTACATTTGTTACAATCAATAATCCTATGTTGACACTTCTTTGTCACTCTGAGCCTATAGTTTCCATTCAGGTTCATTCTTGATATTGTACATTCTATGGCCTTTGACAAATAGATGACACTTTCCACAATTTTATTATCCGACAGAGCAGTTTTAATGCCCTAAAAATCATTTGTGCTTCCCTTATTCATCCTTCCCTACACAAAACCCTTGCCAAGCGCTGGTTGTTTTTGTTTTTTGTTTTTACTGTGTCTGTTGTTTTGACTTTTTCAAATTGTACTTGGAATCATACAGTGGGTGGCCTTTTAGATTGGGCTTCTTTCACATAGTAATATGCATAAGTTTCCTTCTTGTCTTTTCAAGGCCTGATAGCTCATTTCTTTTTAACACTGATGAATAGTCCACTGTATGGATGTACCACAGTTTATTTACCTTATCCATTAATGTGCTAAAGGACATATTGGTTGCTTCCAAAGATTTTTCAAGCAGACAATTCCCCGCATTAACTACCAAGATTAGTTTCCATTTCCTGCACTTTACCTCCTGCTATAGAGGAGAAAGTATCTATTAAGATACAAACATTTTGCACAGGGTTGAAGTCACCACAGAGTGAGCCCAGCTGAGAAATAGCTTTACTTGACCACTGCATTTCTAATTGATAGGTTCATCATATTAGTTGAATTCCTCAAACACCTACACCTTGTTGTGTGGACTGTGGGAATGCAGAGATTATTGTCACTGGCTAAGCTCCAAGGAGAATTAGGAGTCTAAGGTTCAGGCTTTACTATGTAGGAACCAATGGAACTGGGCTTTTCCTGCCTCTGTGTCTTTGTTACTACAGATAGTTCTCTCACTACCGAAAGCACACAGCTTTTTCTCATCTTAGGGTCTTTCCACTTGTGTTGGGATGCCCTTCCTCCAGCTGAACTGCATATCTGACCCTTTTGCATCCTTCAGGTTTTACTTCAGATGTTCCTTCCTTACATAATGTAAATCCTCACTGTTGTTTTCTACAATATCTCCTTTTCTTGCAGAGAGATGTACTTAATTCAGGCCATAGAATCTCAAGCTTAATTTCTGATCTAGCAAAATCCTCATATCCCAGCAGTTAAACATGAGTGGCAATAGAGAAGGGAATTTGCTTCCATTTTCTGTTGCTGTGTAGCAAATCATATCAAAACTTGGTAGCTTAAGACTACAATTTGTTAGCAACTCTCAGAATTCTGTAAGTTAAATGGCTTCAACTGGGTGGTTCTTCTGTTGGTCTTTCTCGCAGTTTCTCATATCATTGCAGTCAGATGGTGGGTAGGCCTGGCATATCCAAAATGGCTTCACTTATGTGTCTCATGCTTTAGCAAGGATGACTGGAAGGTTTGATCTGGTTGGATGCCAGTTTGTCTAGGCTTTTCTCTCCCATGTAGTCTCAGCCTCTGTCCCTGTCCCCATAGCCTTTCCACATGATGTCTGTATATAGTTTCTCCAGCAGAGTAGCTAAACTTCTTACATAGTAGCCTGTGCTTGCCAATAACACAGAAGCAGAGGCTGTCAGGCCTTCTGAGGATGTATTACTGGAATGGGTATAGCATCACTTATGCCATATCTTTTGATTAAAGCAAGTTGTAGAGCCAGCCCAGATTCCATGTGAAAGGAGAATAAACAGGAATCTGAATAGTAGGAAGCCTGATGCATTGGGGTTCATCTTTGCAGACGAGCTACCACAGTTTTTAAACATTGTCAGTCTGTGGACCTCACTAACATCCATTAAGCTGGCTAATGAGTAATAATGATGATCATTCATGGTGATGGTGATGATGAATGAATAGAATTCTATACGCTACTTAGAACATTTTTTTCTCCTTGGGAATTGAGATAATTCATAGGAAGCCATAGGAAGATTCTCCAAGAACTGGGAGCCAAATGACAATCTAAGAATTAAGAAAGTTAAGAGCTACATGTGATGGATGATATTAGCCATCTGGAAAAGTCTTTAGGGCCAATCTCTAAATCACTCAGAAAGAAAAGTAGCCATTAAATTTCATACATAGGAGGGTATTTGTAATCTTAAACAGAGAAGTTTTAATAGAAAGTTGGGTTGGAAACCAAAATACAGTGGGTTAAGGAGTGAGTAGCAGGTGGTAACACGGGCAGAGCAATGTAGCAACTTTTTCAAAAATGTAGTCTGGGGTATTGATGCACTACTAGTAAGAAGGGACATAGGTACAATTTTTCTGGATGGTAATCAGGCAGCAGCTAAACAAGTCTTGAATATATTGATGTCTTTTGACTTCTAAGAATTCAACATCTAAGAAAGTAACTTAATGAAATAATCAGATGTGCACAGATTTATGTAACAGAAAATTCACTTAACAGGATTTTTAGCTTTATTGTGAAATATACCTTAAATACAAAAGTAGGCACTAAACATTGGAGTTTCTTTTGAAAAATAGTTATAAATACCTGTGTAATCACCATCTAGGATAATAAGTAAAACATTGCTCCCCATGTGCCCTTCCCTACCTCGAGTAACAATTGTCCTAATTTTCCAACAATCGTTTCTTTGCTTTCCTATATAATGTCCTTTAAAATTTTTCATTGTTGGGGCACCTGGGTCACTCAGTCTGTTGAGCATTTGACTTCAGCTCATGAGTTTGAGCCTTGCATTGGTTTCTGTGCTGATGTCTCAGAGCCTGGAGCCTGCTTCAGATTCTGTGTCTCTGTCTCTCTCTGCCCCTCCCATGCTTGCTCTCTCTCTCTCTCTCAAAAAGAAATAGACATTAAACATTTTTTAAATAAATAAAATAAAATTCTTCATTATTGATGGGTGTGGTTCTAGCTTATTAATTTCTACTGCTATATGATATTTATTCTACCATGCTAAGTATTTGATTATCTATTTTATTTTTTCTGTTAAGAACAAGAATGCTAAAAACACTTTTGTTCACATTTTCTGCTACACATGTACAGAATTTCTTTTGGGTATAATCAAAGAGTAGAAAAGCTAGATTAGCATATGTTCAACTTTCCTAACAATGTTATACTGTTTTCCAAAGTGATTTTATTAATTTACACTTTGATGTATGAGTGTTTCACTTGTACCACATCTATGTTGATACTTGAAATTGCTAGACATTTTACCTCTGCCATCCTAAGGTAGAGAATGGTATCTGTTGAACAGAACACCGTGAACCAATTGCCAATACCTTTGGGATGGGGGGACTCCAACTACATAGAGAATGGCAAAGATCATCACAGTGCCAGCCACTAAGAATAGAAATCCAAATACTTCTTCCCACTGCCCCTTGGTGTTGGAATCACCAAGAAAAACACAACATGGTCAAGCACTGGATGGAATGCTTTTACTCACATAGAGAAGAAACAGAACAAGATCAGTTTCAGTAGTTGTGTTGGTTTCCCATGACAAACTGATCTCCACAACAGTGAATGCATGGGCAATTGGTCTATATGTACCCTTCTTATGCCTCAGTGGAAGGACCCCAACTTATCTCCCCTGGAGTCTGAAGTACTAAAAGCCCGGGCCATTCCTGAGGCTCCAGCAGAACAAAGGAGCACACAAGTGAGCCTGAAACAGGGAAGATAATCCCACACAAGATGATAAGCCTGGCTCAAGCTGTGTGGGCTCTTTATTATTCCTAAGAAGGATTCCAGGCCCAAGGTTCATTCTTTCCTTTTTTTTTAAATGGAAAAAACTTTTTAAAATGTTTTTTATTTATTTTTGAGAGACAGAGAGAGCAGGGAAGGGGCAGAGAGAGAGGGAGATACAGAATCTGATGCAGGCTCCAGGCTCTGAGCTGTCCGCACAGAGCCCGACACGGGGCTCGAACCCACGAACCGTGAGATCATGAATGAGCCAAAGCCGGAAGCCTAACTGACTGAGCCGCCCAGGCGCCCCAGCACAAGGTTCATTCTTATGTGGCCAAATAGGGATTGGAAGACTGCATGGGAGACTGCTTTCTTAAAGGTGTCTTACTATGTTTTTACTAACCACAGTTTTATTGAGATACAATTCACCTTTTATATAATTCACCCATTTAAAGTGTACAGTTGATTGGTATTTAGTGTATTCAGAGTTGTGCAATTGTTTCCACTATCTAATTTTCAGAACATGTTTATCAACCCAAAGAGTAACCCTGTATTCACCAGCAGTCACTCTTCATACCTCTTGACAACTGTTGATATACTTCCTGTATCAGTGGGTTTTTATTCTGGACATTTCATACGGATGGAATTATGTAATATGTGGTCTTTTGTAAATGATTTCTTTCACTTAGCCAACTGTTTTCAAGGTTCATCAATGTTGTAAATGTATGATTTCATTCTCCATTTCTTTTTATTATTGAATAATATTCCATTGCATAGATATACTACATTTTATAATGTATGTTTCATGCTGTCTATCCATTCATCAGTTGATAAACTTTTGGGTTGTTTACTTCTTTATGGAAAAATAAAAGCTCTTAGAATACTTTAATTCCATTTATTACCCTCAGGATTCTATGAAATTTTTGTCATGTATTTTAATTTAAAGTCATTGTCATGTCCTCAATTTTAAAACATAAAAAAAAAGGAAAACAATTGCACAGAAGTCATGAGGGGGATGAACAGAGTTACCATGTTCTAAGAACTTGTGTTTTACAATAGGAAAGTATATTAATTACAAAGATTGGTACATGTGTTTTTGTTTTATAGTCAATTTTTGTTTTGATTTGTCCACAAAACTATCAATTTTTATTCTTCATTTGTTTTTATTTCAGACCTACTGAGATTACACTCTTTCTGCTGTAAATATATGTGTGTAGGTGTATGTGTATATGTGTTTAAATATTGATTTACCAAGAAAATAAAGCACTATCAATTTAGAGTTCTATACCCAATGAAAATAACTTTCAAGAATAAAGGTAAAATAAAGGTGTTTTCAGATAAAAATACTGAGAGAGTTTGTCAGCAGTGGATTCACACTAACGGAAAACAGTTGAATATAGCTTAGCACACTGAGGATGTCATGCCACTGGCTTCTTACTTCCACGGTTGCCTTAGGGAGCATAGCTTTGAATCTACCTGTTGCTCTTTTCACAGTAGATTATGTTTTATCACTGGCTGCTTGTAAGATTTTGCTTGTTTGCATTTGATCTTTGGGATTCTGCCTTCGTATAGTCTTTGGCCTGAGTATCCTATATTTACTTCCCAGCTCTTTGATGCTTTTGAATCAATTGGCAGGAGGGTTAATTTTTTTTCAGTGGGAGTGCCTGTCTGGGAGCTTTCACTGTCATGATATCAGAAATAAAACATGCTTAATAACACAAAATTATAAATTATGGCCCCAAAATAGCTACTGCTTAGATAAAACGATATAGCCTTCCTTCCAATAGAAGGCTATACAGCCATTTGACTCATCTTTTTAAAAGAAAAAATATGTCATGAGAGCATGACGTCTTGGGCACCTGCGTGGCTGAGTCAGTTAAGTGTCCAACTCTTGTTTTCAGCTTAGGTGATGATCTCATAGTACATGAGTTCAAGCCCCACCTTAGAATCTGTGCTGACAGCGCAAAGCCTGCTTGGGATTCTCTCTCTCTCTGCCCTTCCCATGCTCTCTATTTTTTCTCTCTCTCAAAATAAATTAAACTTTTTAAAAAAGAACATAATGTCTTAATATAATCAAAGCAGGATGAGAGGCAAGGATGGAACTTTACATTTTGGGAACTTCCTATGTGTTAAGCACTGACCTTTGAGTATTTATATGGATTACCGCTTTAATCCTTGTAATAGCCCATGACACAGGGATTATTGTTTCTCTTCTAAAGAGGAAAGGCTCTGAAGAGTTTAACAGCTTACAGACAAAACTAAAACTAAATATATATATTTACTATCGGAAAAAAAGATACTAAGAGAAGGCTGGCCTCTGCCAGGAGCCAGGAAAAAGATGGGAGAGAAAGTAAGCGTTTGGAGGGCTCTGTCTAGCTCTACACACGTGATAAGGATATGAACCGACTGATGTGAGGTCTGATCATTTTCCGAGTGCATCTCTGTAATGGCGTCAAGACAATTATTGATCCATCTAGCTTTCCCATTCTCACTCCATGACTATCAACTACCTTCTGACTGTCATATTTTCCTTCAGATGAAAAGATGTGTGTACCAGTTTAGCCATCGAGGCAGTGGTATTTCTCACTATAAATCAATACTTTGGCCTTGTAAGATTTTGCTTGTTTGCATTTGATCTTTGGGATTCTGCCTTCATATAGTCTTTGGCCTGAGGATCCATGGGTCCCTTGTATGTTGAATCATTTGACCCAGTTCTTTTGAGCTCTCTCAGTTCCTGGTGCTCTGACAAAGTTGCGCTTTGGACAAAGCTGAGGACAAAATCCTAGACCAAGAGGACCCTTCAAAGGAGAAGTCCCTCACTGGCAGCCAGCCAGCCTTTCTATCTGATATCCTTACTCTGGGTAATTTAAGTGCAATTTGAATAAGCTGTTGAAATGTTCTCTCAATTGTTATTTTTATCTCTCACATCCAAACCCATGTTACTATTCTCTACACTTTGATGCTTGTCTAGAATTCTAAAAATTACATTTTTATCTTGTCAGGGAGCCTATAACACTAGAGAAGGAGGAAGGAACTTGAAGGGACCCTTCCTGTGCTTCCAAATATTTCCTGTTTCTGTGAGGATCAATTACCATCATTTCTTTATCCCAACAGCTTCAGTTTCTGTAACAGCAGCTTACTTCAGTCTGCAGTTGTTCTCAAATTCATACTGCTCTCTCAGAGAGATGAGACACCTGTGTAAGCCCTCTTTTCAGAGGCCACCTTCCTCCTCTGAGTTCCTAAGTTTTAATAATTCCAAATTTTTTCCTTTGTTCCCCTGTCTAGGGGTGAGAAGTGCTTCTTGCAGCTGCTACCTCTGTGATACCTCTTTTTGCTCCTTTTTACTTTGTTAACAACTTTATACCTAGATAACAATTATATTTTCACCATTTGGTAACTGGTATGGTTTTATTTCTTGCCTGTACCTTAAACAGTACATATATGTGTATGAGCTACAATTTTCCTGCCCTTTTATTGAAATTGGCAAGAAGGCATTTACTCATGTTTAAGAATCTGTATATGATTTGCAAAAAACAAAAACAAGATGAGCTCATATCAAACACTTTGTCAAAATAGGAAGAAAACTAGAAGAAATAAATGAACAATATTTTTAGTGGCACATTTTGTAAATATTTGATTTTTCCCCCATTCTCCATAACTGAGTGGTTGCTCAAAGTGCTCTTGTTTCTTTTTCTTAGTTTTGGAAGCCAATAAATCCCAAAATAACACCATTACAGTAAAACAAGCTACATAGCCCAAAGATGGATTTACTGGAATGATGTCAAATGATTGTTTCCAAGCACTGAGTGCTTACTTTAGGACTTTCTCAGAGCCGACATGTTGAAAGGTTATTATTTTGGGTTGAGGAGAGACTTACTTGAAAGGATATCCTAGGGGAAAAGAGCATGGCTTAACAATTGCTTACTTCTGGGAGAGCCCTGGCGCTGCCTGGAGGGCAAAGGAAGAACAACCCAGGGACACAGTTTTTTTAATAATAGTTTATTGTCAAATTAGTTTCCATATAACACCCAGTGCTTCTCCCCACAAGTGCCCCCCACCATGACCATCACCCCCTCCCCCCTCCCCCTTCAGTCCATGGTTCGTCTCCAGTATTCAGTAGTCTCCCTTGATCTGTGTCCCTCACTCTTCCCTGCTCTCTTTCCCCCTTCCTCTCCCCATGGTCCCCTGCCAGGTCTCTCCTGTTAGACCTATGAGTGCAAACATATGGTATCTATCCTTCTCTGCCTTCGCTTAGCATGACACCCTCAAGGTCCATCCACTTTCCTACAAATGGCCATATGTCATTCTTTCTCATTGCCATATAGTACTCCATTGTATATATATATATATATATATACCACATCTTCTTGATCCGTTCATCAGTTGATGGACATTTAGGTTCTTTCCATGATTTGGCTATTGTAGAAAGTGCCGCTATGAACATTGGGGTACATGTGCTC
>PJEM01005257.1:0-19626 GCA_004023845.1 Helogale parvula
TTTTTTTTAATTTAAAAAAGTAGGCTTATTTCACAACATAGCTACTGAGTTACTGACATTGTTTCATCAGGCTGGCCATTTACTTCTACATGTTCTCCAACATAGGTTTGACCATCATGGCATTCCTCTTTGAAAAATTTCATGCCTCCAGTTGCGTTTAGAATGTAGTATCTGAAATTTCTTTTTATGAGATATAAATTTCTTAACAACCTGTTTCTAGTCTACTGTATCCCTGTCTTACTGTTTCTCCTCCCATTATTTACTATATTCAGTCTGCTCCCTGGAATGTTCTGTCTCCCAGTTTCTATCCTTATTATTCTTCAAGACTCAGATAAAAGTGATTCATTCCACACTGTCTCATCCCTGTCCCATGGCATGTACGTCTTTACAACATTTACCAAATTCTTTTAGAGTCCTGTGTGTCTGTCACTGCAACAGATTAAGTTCTTTAAAATCTGATTGTTTTATTTTTATTTCTTTTGCCCAACATCAGGAGATAACCTAAAAAATTTTTGAAGGATTCCTGAAACAAATGACAGTATCCGATTAGTAGTACAGTAGTTGTGTAAACGTTATTAGGGCATTTCTTTAGATGTTAACATCAGTTACTGAGAAGTTATAGTCAAGCTGAAGTGACTAAACCATAAAGTCAGTTTTAATTTTTTGTTGTTAGAAAAACCAAAACCATTTCTGTTATCTTATGTTAAATATAATATTTATCCTTGAGTTTAAGAGGTAAGAGATTTTAATGTAGGTTTAACTTTTAAGAAAATATAGTAAGTATACCTAGTGATTTAAAATTTAAATCGGCTTTACAAAGCTGTTTGCTTATGTTGAAACACTTGCTAGTAAAGGCAACGGAATTGCTGCCTTATAGATAGATGTAAATTACTTTTGTAATAAAATATTGGAATAATAGCTACCATCAGAAAAAAAGACTTGAAAATTTTTGACTAAAACTACAAGTTGAACATTTATGTATCTCTGCATAGTACTGAATTAGAATGTGTGGAGATAGAAAAGTGTGATAGATGCTCTCAACATAGAATGATGAATAGTGAACAAGACACTGTACATTAGAGCTTATTAGTGACCTAAGATACAAATTTGTATATGATTTTTTTTTATCTTCTTTCATGTAAACTCTGTCGTGTGACTGCAGTGACTTCCAGGCCCTTGCGCCTGTCCCAGCACTCCTGTGAAGAGAGGGAAGCGCGCTTGTAACGGGCTTACTAGTGGTTGGAGGGAGGGTAAGAGAGAGGAGCAGATTTGCCTGGGAGGGTGTGGGGTGGGAGAGTGAAAACCCTCCAGCCGTTGGTGCAAGCCCGGGAAAGGGGTTGAGAGCAGTCCGTCCCTCCCTCTTTTCTTCTGGAGGTGAAATGTGGGAAGGAAATAAAATGGGAAGGTTTTTAGAGATTAAGGGAGCAGCAAAAGGGAAAGGTTAGAGGCCTTTGGAAGATCTGAGCTGAGCTAATGAGAGAAGGCAAAGGAAAAAGAACTGAAGAGAGGAAAAGGGTCTAGAGAGAGATTAGATTACATGTTTGTTGAGGTTAGAAATGGGGTTTGAGTGTGTTTCTCCCCACAGGCTTAATTTGGTACCTTGCATGGATAAGAAATATCTGAAAGAAACAGGGAAGAGGAAAGGAGATACCTCTCCTCCAGAGAGTTTGTGACCATTAATGTGGATTGATCAGCTCTGCTGGTCCTGGGTTCCTAAGACAGGAGTCTCCTCCTCACCGCCCCCCCCGCGCCCCCCCTCCCCCCGAGTTTGCCATTATTTCACAATTTCTGTAGAGAGGTCCTGGCGTTTGTTGAAATATTAACATGCTACCTGGTTTCCTCCTTCCTGGTTTCCTTTTTATTACTTAGCTTGCTGCACACCTGGAATTTTGGCTCCAGAATAATTTAAAAGATAATTTTGCCAAGAAAATATCTTTGGAAAAAATCATGTCTATATAATTCTTGTAAAACTACTTTCTGTGCCTTTAGAACCCTGTATTTTTTCTTTTTGTTAAAATGTTTTAATGTTAACTTATTTTGAGAGAGAGAAAACGAGAGGGGAAGGTGCAGAGAGAGACACACAGAATCTGAAGCAAGCTTCAGGCTCTGAGCCGTCAGCACAGAGCCCAAATAGGGGCTTGAACTCACAAACCAGGAGATCATGACCTGAGCCAAAGTCAGATGCTCAACTGACTGAGCCACCCAGATGCCCTTCTTCTTTTTTTTAATGTTTCTTTTGAGAGAGAGGGAGTGCACGTGCATGTGGGGGGTGGGCGTGGGCAGAGAGAGAGAGAGAGAGAGAGAGAGAGAGAGAGAATCCTAAGTAGGCTCAGTGCTGTCAGCACAGAGCGTGACTCAGGGCTGGATCTCACAAAGTGTGAGATCGTGACCTGAGTCAAAATTAAGAGTTGGACACTCAACTGACTGAACCACCCAGGGACCCCTCTTTTTTTTCTTTAAATTGAGGTATAATTGGTATATTAGGTGTATCACATAGTGATTCAGTATTCATGCATTTGATCATTGAAAACACAGGTCTGAACTGTTGTGGGTCCACTTAAATGTGGATTTTTTTTTTATTGTACTGTAAATGTATTTTCTTTATGATACTTTTTAAAAATTTTTTCAATTTTATTTACTTATTTTGGGAGAGACAGACTGAGCAGTGGAAGGGCAGAGAGAGAGGGAGAGTCCCACGCTGGCTCAGTGCCCAGTAGAGAGTCCGATGTCAGGCTCGAACCCATGAACCACAAGATCATGACTTGAGCCAAAATCAAGAGACAGACACTCAACCGGCTGTGCTACCCAGGCGCCCCTGATTCTCTTTTCTTTTTATGTTTATATTTGAGAGAGACCCAAGTGTGAGTGGGGGAGGGGCAGAGAGAGGGAGACAGACTCTGAAGCAGGCTCCAGGCTCTAGCTATCAGCACAGAGCCCAACACGAGCCTTGAACCCGTCCATGAACAGTGACATCATGACCTGAGTCGAAATCAGATGCTTACCCAGCTGAGCCACCCAGGCGCTCCTTCCTTATGGTATTCTTAATAAGCTGTTCTTTTCTCTAGGTTACTTTGTGAGAATACAGTATGTAATACATAAATGTATGAAATAGGTGTTAGCCAGCTGTTTTATGTTGTTGGTAAGGCTTCCAGTGAACAGTAGGCTATTTGTAGTTAAGTTTTGGGAAAGTGAAAAGTTTTATGTGGATTTTCAACTGTGTGGGGGTGGGGAGGTAGACCTCTGTCACCCTCATGTTCAAGGGTCATCTCTGTTAAATGATCGCCACAGCAGGTAGTTCCCGTCTGCCCACCATTACAGAATTCATTACAGAATTTTTTTTTCAGTTATCTCTTTGACGGTTAGGTTCTAAACTTGATCACCTACTATTTGTCAGTTTATCTGTTTAGTAGCAATAAAAATACCTACACTGACTACCCTATTGGGAAGTCAGCAGAACCAAAAAAACCTCTTTGTTCCAAGGAGACATATCTCTTCTTTATTCATGGTTTCCGTTACACCTAGTCCTGGGCTTGATACACCTCAAGCATATGTTGACAGTGCTTTTACTCTGTTCTGCAGTCTGCAGAGATAGGAGGTCCAACTAAATCACTTTACATCTGATCCTTGAACTGCTCTTGCATCTTTCTTTACCCTTTCCTATTCTCAATTATCCTCTAAATTCATCTCAGTTGCTATTTCATGAAAAGATGTTAAATGAGAACTTTCAAAAAGCATAAATTACATTGAAACATCCACTTGTAAGGGAATTAATAAATTATTGAGTCTTCACACACTAATCTTAGAGGTGTGTATGTGTGTGTTAGTATATTTGTGTATACTTTGATGCAATGACTTTTATGAAATTTTTATTTTTACGATATCTTTCTCTCTTGGTGTCGTATCTTTAACCCCTTTAAGAACAGAACCCATAGAGATGGATATGTTTCCCAGTCCTCTGTGTAGTGGCTGTTGCCACATGACTAAGTTTGGGTTAAAAAGATGTGATGAGAAGTGATGCATGTAATTTTGAGGTCATCTCCTTCAGAGGGAAGCTCCGTACGCTGAAATTTCCTGTCCCACTGCTGGGAGTTTGTGACCATGCAAACAGAGGTAGAGGCAATATGAGAATCGAGGGCCACCTTGGCAGAGTATCTCTGCATGTCCTCCCTGTTGTGAGCCACCTGCCTTCCTGGAGATAGTCATAGATCTTTCTCGAGCAAGTGAATTTTTAGATCTTTATTAGAACATCTTAGCCCATTCCCTCAGGATATAACATGATATCTATAATTTCTCATAGAACAGAAAAATCATTAAATTAGCACCTACAAGAAATGCCTTTCCTTCAGTAATAAAAACAGCAATCAGTATTCCTCTCTACCCCATGCCTGGCCCTAAGATAGGTGGTGGAGCTGCTCTGGAAGTGAGAAAATTTGCTCTCTTGAAGCTTCAGACATTTTTTTTTAATGAGATACAATTGACATAACA
This sequence comes from Helogale parvula, assembly GCA_004023845.1. Taxonomy (NCBI): domain Eukaryota; kingdom Metazoa; phylum Chordata; class Mammalia; order Carnivora; family Herpestidae; genus Helogale; species Helogale parvula. Next base: position 4,486 of record PJEM01005257.1, read on the forward strand.
TTAGTTTCAGGCTTATAGCATGATGATTCAATATTTGTATGTATTGCAAAGTGACCACAATAAATCTAGTAGCATCCATCACCACATTGTTATAAATATTTTTGTGTGTGATTGGAACTTTTAAGATCTGCTTTTGTAGCAATTTTTGGTTACATAACAGTATTGTTAACTGAGTCATCATGCTGTATATTACCAGCGCTGACTTATTTTATAACTGAAGTTTGTTCAGAGCCACCTGCCTTCCTGAAGATAATCATAGATAGATCTCCTACCCCCTGCCTCTGGCAACCACTAGTGAGTTCAACTATTTATTTATTTACTTATTTATTTATTTTTAAGATTCCACATAAAAGTAAGATCAAATGGTATTTGTCTTTCTCTGACTTATTTCACTTAGTACATAATGTCCTGAAGGTCTACCCATTGTTGGTGCCCCTGGCAAGATTTCATTCCTTATGATAGTTGAATAATATTTCTTTTTTTTTTTTTAAGCTTTTATTTAATTTGAGAGAGAGAGAGAGCTTGCCAGAGAGGGACAGAGCAAGAATTCGAAGCAGGCTCTATGCTGTTAGTGCAGAGCCCGACATGGGGCTCACTCTCAGGAACTGCGAGATCATGACCTGAGCCGAAATCAGAAGTGGGACACTTAACCAACTGAGCCACCTGTGCCCCCTGAATAATATTTCATTGTATACATACACATATACAGCATTTTCTTATCCTTGTGTCCTGTGATGGGCACTGTGTTTCTGTGCCTTGGCTGTTATAAAAAGCAGTGCAATGAACATGGGGTACAGATATCTTTTTGAGGTAGTGTTTTCATTTTCTTAAAAAAATTATTTTTTATGTTTTTAATTTATTTTTGAGAGACAGAGACAGTGCAAACAGGGGAGGGTCAGAGAGAGAGGGAGACACAGAATCCGAAGCAGGCTCCAGGCTCTGAGCTGTCAGCACAGAGCCTGAAGTGGGGCTCGAACCCACAAACCATGAGATCATGACCTGAGCTGAAGCCAGATGCTTAACTGACTGAGCCACCCAGGCGCCCCGTGTTTTCATTTTCTTTGGATAAATATTTCATGTGTTAGCTATTGTAAATAATGCTACAGTGAACAATATCTTTTTAAGTCAGTGTTTTCATTTTCTTTGGATAAATACCCAGAAATGGACTTGTTAATATTTTGAGGAACCTCCATACTGTTTTCCGTAGTGCTTGTACCAGTTTGCATTCCTACCAACAGTGTACAGGTAGAACCCTCTATTTCTCAAATGCATGTGCTTGATCTCTGGGCCACACTTGGTCCTGATTCAGTAACGAGACTTCCAGGATGATGTTCAGATTTATTCTAAATCCTTTATGTGAAGTCTTCTAATATTCCCTTGATAGGACCATTGATGGGTATAGAGAGCCTTGCTCATTACCATATAAATAGACTCAGGGTTCACAAGTGTCAGCCTTCTTTGCCCAATCCCCATTATACACAAAAATCAAAATCACAAATAATGAAGAAGTGTAATGTTTATACAGTAATTTTTTTGGCAGACTGAAATCCATCGCCTCTAAAAACATGCAAAAATCTTGAGGTTTAGAAGAGCAGAGTAGTAGAGTAAGGAACACTGTGAGTGAGACCTGGGTGGAGTGGGGGCAGCTCTGGGGTTTGGGTCCTGAGCGAACAGTGCACTGCCGGGAGCGGCGGGCTAGCTGCTGCGCTTTCTCGTGCCCTTTCCTGCCACCTGGTCTTCGTTCACCTCCGTGGGAGCCTCCCGCTGCCCTGGGTCCTGCAGCAGGGAGTGTGTGGAGCCGGAGGACTGCTCAGAGTTGGAGCACCTGAGTCCCAGCGTCAGATCTCCACGGAGGTGTTGGTCCTGGAACAGAAGCAGGAATAGCTGACTCCAAGGCTCTTCCTGCGGGTCAGGCTTTGTTCTAAGGGCTTTAAATGTGGAAACTGACGTAAAATTTAAACCATTCCTGTTAGTGGGTAGTGCTCTCGCCATTTTACAGGTGATGAAACCCAGCCGTAGGTGGCACATAGGGCTGGTAAGTGGGAGAACTCAGAGGGGAACCCAGCGAGTCCTGCTCTCGGCCTGCGCTCTCAACGACTTCGCTCTGGGGAGAGTTAGGGAGTTTATGGTCTGATACCACTTTTGTTACTAAGTAAGACTATTTTGCAGGTAACAGGAGTCTAATTCTAAGTCATTTAAATAAGATATTTAAGGATATTTTAATTATAAGGATATCCAAGGATGTGACTGATAACTCAAGAACTGAAATGTTCTGGGCCAGACAGAAACAGCAGAAGCTGGAGAGTTCTCTCTCCCCTTTCTGTCTGCAAGGGTGTATTACTGGTTCTCACAATGCAGGCTGCTGCTGGCTGTGCCCCACAGCCTGCCTGGAGGAACAGGCAGCTACGCGAGAGACACGGACCAACCTTTTTTTCCGCCCACAGTTCTGAAACTTCTGGGTAAAGGGCCAGTTGGTAAGTTAGTACAGCTTAATGGACTTCTAGACCAACCCCAGCTAGTTTGGTAACTAAAGTAAGAGTCCAGATGACCTAGTGTAGATAATTAACAAAATAGAAATTGGTTTCTGATAGAAGAAACCTATTCACTTAGCTTTTAATTACTGGCCATTTGATTTTCTTCAGCACTGTACGCTCTGTGAGAGTAGGGACCACGCCAGCCACCCTAGCACAGTGCTTGGAAAATGGCAGCTGCTCAAATGTTTACTGAATGCACGAAGGAATAAATGAATAATTTTCCTGAAGAAGGAATACTTACAAAAAATAGAATTCAGTTTTCTGGCCATTGTCCAGGGAATAGCATAGATACAGTCTGTTGGAATAAACCCTACATTTTTAGCAGGGGAGAGGGACTGCATTTTTCCTGTGGTGTGGAGATCTCTAAGGGAAAATGTAAGATATTAAAGATGGGGCGCCTGGGTCGCTCAGTCAGTTAAGCATCCAACTGCAGCTCAGGTCACGATCTCACAGTTTGTGGGTTTGAGTCCCGCGTCGGGTTATGCGCTGACAGTTCAGAGCCTAGAGCTTGCTTCTGATTCTGTCTCCCTTTCTGTCTGTCACTCTCCCACTTCTCTGTCTCTCTCTGTCTCAAAAATAATATAAAAAAAAATTTTTAAAAGAATAAAATATTAAAGTTAATTTTAACTATATAGTACCATGTCTCCTTTGGTTTCTTTTTTGCTCTTTTTTCTGCCCTTTTTCTTCAGTGTCTTATGTTTGTCTTTCAGAACTTCCTTTATATGTAACTCCTTTATCTCTTTCAGCAGAGTATGAAATGGACATATTATTTTGTATTTTTTAAATGTAAGTTTTGTGTTGCTTGTTTTGTGCCTAACCTCAATGAATGAGTGGTATATGGTATGTATCTTCCTTGAGTGTGGACCATTTGATGGTCATAGATAAGGAAGTAAGAATTTAATAGACTGTCCCACTGGGGAAGATTGGTTTCCTAGACACCTTTGGAAGCAGCTACATTAATGAATTTAATTTGGTTTATTATTTTAGATAATGAATTGTTTTCCCCCATTTTTAGAATATTAATACAGACTTAGGTTGGAAGATGCAAATAAACAGTGATTCAGAAAGCCACATGAGGTCTGAAAGCCATCCTGAAGCAGTACTTAAACAAAAGGTTAATGCATTAGAGAGTATGTTGGAAAGCAGTGGCAACATTAGCAAAGTAGGAGGGAGGGTAATTTATTGTATTTTCAGCAAATTTTGTTGTCATATAAAGAAAACTATAGGCATGCCTGTGAAAAAAGAAGTTATTTAAGATGCCAGAAGTTTCATATCCAAAATCTTCAACTTTTGATAGATGACTTAACAGATTAACTCTTGGTCCACATGTAGACATTTTTTGAAATGTCCTAGGGCAGGGCTTAGGGTTTCTTTATGAGCCCCACACAGCTTCATTGTTATGGAGCTGTGCACTGATCTTTGCCGTAACAAAAGCTTGGTTTTGAGTCTCACAGATTTGAATTCAAATGTTAACTCTGATTCTTACTGCTGCCACCACTGCTGCTGTAACCTTGGGGGAGCTCTTAACCATCGCTGCATTTTCTCCTCTGCTGATTAGCGATAATAACCCTCATCAGATTCTTCCAGCAGTCCAGTATTTGTCACCAGTTAGGGCAGTTTTTCTAATAAAACACATTAAACTGTTGTCTGTCACCCCCCTTCTTCCTGTCCACGCCGAGAACCTCTGTAGCAGGTCTCCTCTTCCCATAGCTCTTCTTGGTTTACCACAGTGCCCTGTTCCCTTTAAGATTAAAAAGGGGATCTTTTTTCCCCTTTAAGTTTACTCTGTAAATGCTTTTTAAATTAAAATATATAATGGGAGATTTCACTTTGGGGAAAATTTCTTTAAAGATGATAATAAATTCAGTTGTGGGTGGGTAATGGTCAGATACAGTTCTGGGTTGATTTTAGGTTTCCTTATAAACTCATCTTTGATTGTTGCCCAGTCTCTTAAAGTCTTTAAAGAAGGAATGTACAGTGCCTTTTCCCTTCCCTTAAGTTAATGGAATTTCTTTTTAAAATTGAAAGGAATTTTTATTGAATTTTAAGACTTGTGGTATTCCCTGTAATGTATACAAATCAGTGTGAGGAATCACTGCACCGACTGATAATATTTAAAATTCAGAAAACAGAATACTGGACTAGTTGAACAGTGTTTTAGCCTTTCTTAGGTTTTGCATAATGAGTTCGTTATTTAGTTGAAATAATCACATACAGCAGTCTTGGAGTAAGTTTTTTATGTTTAGTGCAGTGGTTCTAGTCCTTGGTTGCTGTTTCAGGTATATATAGTTTAAAAAAAAAAAAAAAACAGATGTGAGAGCTCACCCCACTGAATGCCCTGTGGGGGGAGGCTCAGGCATCTGCAGTAAAATACAGTGCAGAAGCCAGGGAAGTAATGCATGTTTCTCATGCTGTATAACTCTGGTCAATTTCTGTTTTTTATGACATAATCATAAATTATTAAAAAAGACAAAACAGTCATTCAATTAAAAAAATTTTTTTATGTTTATTCCTTTTGAGAGAGAGGCAAAGCATGAACAGGGGAGGGGCAGAGAGAGAGGGAGACACAGAATCCAAAGCAGGCTCCAGGCTCTGAGCCGTCAGCACAGAGCCTGCCATGGGGCTCAAACCCACGAGCAAGATCATCACCTGAGCCGAAGTTGGATGCTTAACTGACTGAGCCATCCAGGGGCCCCCAATCATTCAATTTTAGAAACTTGAATTTTCCAGATTTTTAGAAGGAAAATTTCAGGATAAAAATAAGTACATCTTTGAAGAACCTTGGCGAATTGAAACTGCATTAAATTTCAGTGTGTTCTATGCATAATCTTCAGAAATCCTCAAAATAAAAGGTTCATTTCAACATGTAATAGCTTTGTACTTAAAGGCATTAGGAAGAAAGGAAGGGAAGGGTTCAGCATCTGTTTCTTCTGAGTGTTAAGCTATTTCTAATACCTCTTACGGCTGCTGCTTTTATGACTTAGTTGTGTAGGAAATACAAGGGAGATACCTCAGAAAAAACTTTTGAGCTTTTACTATAGATGCCAAGATTACTGTTCATGTTACGTGGGCCTTCTGGAATCAGAGCTGTTGAGGATATAGGTGAAATACATGCAAACAGCCAGGAACTAAAGCATTTCAAAGTATTGTGAATTCACAGGTGTTTAAAGCACAGTTTTTGTAACGAAAGGAAGTAGGAATATCCAGAATGAATATTCAGGTAATAAAATTAGCCATTCATTCATGGAATTTAGGCAACAACTGATTTAGAGTACTACATAAAAAATTGGTTCTCATTTCACTTATCGCATCCAAGTTTTTAGCTATAATACGTTCACTTGTTTAAAATCAGATATCTTCCACATGTCAGGAACTGTACTGGGGGATATGTGTAAAGAAGATAGACTAGGGGTGCCTGGATGGCTCGGGCGGTTAAGTGTCCGACTTCAGCTCAGGTCATGATCTCAGGGTTTGTGGGTTCAAGCCCGGTGTTGAGCCTGGAGCCTGCTTCAGATTCTGTCTTTCTCTCTCTCTCTGCCTCACCCCCACTTGTGCACATGCATTCTCCCTCTCAAAAATGAATAAACATTAAAAACAAAAAAAAAAAAACCCAAAAAGCAAGACAAAGTCCAGCCATTGTGGGAGTGCTTCGTCTGGGAGAGCAAGAGGTTTTGAAACAAGTAAGGGGGCTCTAAATGTTACTCTGAAAACTACAAAGTGCTTCTGTTCTGGTCAAAGGCAGTTCTCTGGTTCTTTCTCGAAAAGAGCAATATTGGCTTTTCTTGGGACTTTTAGAACTGAAAGGGAACTTAGATCTAGTTCTAGTTCACTTCTTTATTTTATAAATGAGAACACTCAGATCTAGGGAGGTGATGTGACTTTCGTAAAATGGTATAGCTGAGGACTGGTATGGTTGGGGACAGAACCCCAGTCTTCTGTTACTACCCATGCATGAGTAAGTGACATGTGACAAACAAGATAGTGCACAGGATCTATTCATTCGGCCAACTTTCACTGATCTGCTTTATGCTGTCTTTGTGCTACATTGCTGGGATTACTCAAAATGAAGAAGATAAAGCTTTTATAATTAAGTAGTTCACATTCTAGAGTGAAAGACAGGCAGTTTGGGAAAGAAAAAAAATCTGAGGGAGTTATTTGTTTTAGTGTATTGATTAAGATGACAGGTCCCGGAGACGCCTGGGTGGCTCGGTCAGTTGAGCATCTGACTTGAGATCATGATCTCCTGGTTTGTTGTTGTCAATGCAGAGCCCGCTTCAGATCCTCTGTCCCTTTCTGCCCTTCCCCAGCTCATGCTCGCTCGCTCTTTCTCTCTCAAAAATAAACATAAAAAAATACGACAGGTCCTGGAATCAGATGGAGTTAAGAGTCCTAGCTCTCTACTTAATAGATATGTAAATTTGAGAGGACTACAAATCTTTAGCCTAAGTTTTCTTTACTGTAAAATTGGGGTAAGAATGATTACCTGGGGGTGCCTGAGTGGTTCAGTTTGTTAAGCCTCTGGCTCTTGATTTCAGCTCAGGTCATTATCTCAGTTCGTGGGTTCAGGCGCCACTTTGGGCTCCATGCTGACAGTGCAGAGTCTGCTTGGGATTCTCTCTCTCCCCCTCCACCCCTCCTCCACTTGTATGCATGCTCTCTCAGATACGTAAAGTTTTTTTAAAAAGTACCATTATAAAATACATATGTGTGTACACACATATATAAATAAAATAACATTGTAAGGACTCAATACCTAATAACTGTTATTACTATAAAAAGCATTCTTCAGAACATTACACTATTATTTTCTCTTTCTGTTTTACATATGAGGAAGTTGAAGCATATAGAAGTAACTTGTCCATTATCAGACAGCTAGAAAGTTTGGGAGCCAGGATTTAAAAGCAAGGAATCTAAACAGGTGCTCTGTTTAGATTTAGGAGGCCAAGCCAGAGAGCATGTTTCAGACCTACTACCAGTTCTAGTAAAGCCCTCAAAATTCTAAGCATCCCAGGATATTGGTGTCAGAAGATAGTAATACGTTAATTGTAAAATATTTATTGGTATATTGCTTTCTTCTTAGAAAGGAGGGACTGCATTTTGGGAATGTTGCCCACTACATCCAAGGCCAGCTTGCTCTGTGTTTATATTTTTAGCATTGACTGATCCCACTTGAATTTTTTTTTTTTTTAAATGAAGGAAAGAGTGAGCAAGAGTGAGCAAGCAGGGGAGGGGCAGAGGGAAAGAGAGAATCTTAAGCAGGCTCCAACGTGGGACTTGATTGCAGGACCGTGTGATCAGTACCTGAGCTGACATCAGGAATTGAATGCTTAACCAGCTGAGCCACCCAGGCACCGCAGTATATACTTTCAGTAGAAGATAGACTCTGGTAATTTGGAGAATTGAAAATCTTTATGATTCTGTTGCAAATTTCGCCTTCTGGGGCACCTGGGTGCCTCAGTCAGTTAAGCGTCTGACTTCAGCTCAGGCCATGATCTCCTGGTTCATGAGTTCAAGCTTCTTGTTGGGCTCTCTCCTGACTGCTCAGAGCCTGGAAACTGCTTTGGATTCTGTGTCTCCCTCTCTCTCTCTGCCCCTCCCCTGCTCATTTGTTCTCTCTCTCTCTCTCTCAGTCTCTCAAAAATAAACATTGAACATTTTTTTTTTTTAAAGAAAATTTCTCTTTCTTTCCTTGGTACTGCTTTATTCTACAAGTTGATAGTTTTTGTTTTGTTTTACAGTGTTTTTAGTTTTATTTATTTATTTTGAGAGAGAAAAACAGCACGAGTAGGGAGGAGGCAGAGAGAGGAGACTCCCAAGCAGGCTCTACACCAGCAGTGCAGACCCCAACACAGGGCTTGAACCCATGAACCGTAAGATTATGACCTGAGCTGAAACCAGGAGTTGGATGATTAACCAACTGAGCAACCCAGGTGCCCTCAGGTTGATAGTTTTAAGTCCCTGTGAGAGAAGTTTATTATATTGATTAGTGATGTGTTAAGTGATAGCTGATACACGGCTCTTCAGATGTTTAATATGGGTTGTTTTTTTAGCAGCACATAGTGGGGACTTGTTCTTTTCTGGTCTGACCGTCTGTCTTTAAATTGGAATGTTTGAGTCAGTTACTGTTGATAGGATTGATTAGGTTTAAGTCTTACTGTTAGTTTTCTGTTTGTTCCATCTGTTCTTTATACCCCATTTCCTTTTTTTCACACTTTATTTGGGGTTCAGGTTTGTTTGATTTTATGGTCCTATATGCTTTATTGGGTTAGTAACTATAACTTGTTGTTTTTAGCAGTTGGCATAGAGTTTATAGAATACATCGTTAGCGTCTCACACCTTCAGGTGATACTCTCAACCAAGGTGCTTTTGTTGTCATAAATCTTATTTCTGTGTTATAAACTCAACAGTAGTTTGTTACTGTTTTTGTTGTAAGCACTTATCCTTTCTTTTTCTTAAGTTTTATTTATTTAAAAGAGTGAGTGAGCATGAGTGGGGCAGGGACAGAGGGAGAGAGAAAGAGAATCCTAAACAAGCTCCTCGCAGAGCCAGTGCAGGGCTCGATCTTACCAACCATCTTAACTACCAGGAGATCATGACCTGAGCCTAAATCGAGACTGATGCTTAACTGACTGAGCCACTCACCCCTTAAACATTTATGTTTTAAAGAGATTTAAGAAACAAAAATTTATGTTTCTATAAGTTTAATACTATTCCTTTATTCCTTTGTGTAGTTCCATAGATATACCTCAGTTTCATCCACGTGAGAGACTCCCTTGGACATTTCCTATAAGCAGGTCTGCTGGTGTGAATTCTTTCAGTTTTTGTATGCCTGAAAAAAATTTTTATTTTGACTTTGCTTTTGAAACATTTTTGCTGGGTATAAAATTCTAGGATGACAATTTTTCCCCCCCTCCCAGTACTTAAAGATGTTGCTTAACTGTCTCTGGCTTAGATTGTTTGCTATGAGAAGGCTGCCATCATCTTTTTTTTTTTTTTTTTTTTTTTAAAGAGAGAAAGAGAGGCAGAGAAGGTACAAGTGAGTGAAGGGCGGAGAGGGAGAGAGGGAGGGAGAATCAGGGCTTGTGTTTTACTTGTGTTCACATGTTGTGGGACTTGAACTCACAAACAGTGTGTGTGTGTGAGAGAGAGGGAGAGAGTGAGCGAGAGAGTGACCTCAAACTGAGGTCATCATCTGAGCAGAACTCGGCCGCTTAGCCAACTGAGCCCCCCAGGCGCCCCCATTCACGTGTTTTTTCTGTCCCTTCTCCCTTTGTATATTAGGCTGTTTGAAGTTGTTCCACAGCTCACTGATGCTCAGTTCCAACATCTTTGTTTTGTTTTGTTTTATTTTGAGTAATTTCTATTGCTGTTTTTCATGTTTATTCATCTTTTGCAATGTCTAACATACTGTTAATCCCATCCAGTGTATATTTCACCTCAGATGTTGTATTTTTCATCTAAAGGTTTGTTTTGGGAATTTTTATAATTTCCATGACTGTACCTAACACATTCAAGCATTTGTCTGTCATTTTGAATTTTGCAAATAGGTAGAACAGAAGTTTATGGTCCTTGTTATTCCTGGATCTTTTTATGTTGATTGGTTTTTCTCCTCACATTTTTAAACTCCTTTCTGTATCTGGGAATTTTTTATTGAATACCATACATTTTGAATCTTGGTGTGGCTATATTTTTGAATTTTTATTTCATTTTTTTTTAAGAGGAATTTAGCTGATTAAAAAAAAAAAGTATTCTGGAAGAGAGAGTGAGCAGGGGTGGGGCAGAGAGAGAAGAGGAGAGAGAGAATCTCAAGCAGGACCTGAACCCACAAATCATGAAACCGTGACCTGAGCCAAAACCCAGAGTCGGACACTTAAGCAACTGAGCTGCCCAGGTGCCGCTGTATTTTAAATATATTCTTGAGCTTTGCAAGTAAGTTCAGATGCATTTAAATTACTTGGAAATAGTTGGACTCTTTTGAGACCTGCTTTTAAGCTTGTTAGGAGTGATCAGAAAAGTAATGAAAGCTAACTTTTAACTTCTATTGAGGCAGTACCAATCTGAGTATTTTACCACCGCCCTGGGCATGACGAGGTTTTACTTCTCTAACTAGTAGGAACACAAACTATTGTTAACCCTGAGGTGGCCCTGGAAATTGTTCTCCCTATTCCTGCTGGGCACTCTCCCTGCCATTGGGTAGTGTTGTGTCCTCTCATGCATGTACTGATCAGTACTTAGCCAGATACTTTAGGGGGGACCCTTTAAGGTCTCTGGAGTCCTCTTGCTGTGCAGCTTTTTTTTTTTTTTTTTTTTTTTTGAAGTAGGCTTCATCGCCATAGTAGAGCCAAACAGCGGGTTTGATCTCCTGGCCCTTGAGATCAAGAGTTGGACCAGCTGCACAGTGGACTGCGCCCCCTGGCGCCTGTTGGTCTCCCTGGGTTTGTTTTTCTTTCTCAGTAATCACTGCCCTGAGCTGAGCTTCTTCATGGCCACTGTCTACAAACTCTTGTTTTCTATATTTGGGGTTTTTATAAGTTTTCTTTTTCTTTCCTTCTTTTTTTTTTTTTTTTAGTTGTTGAAGGTAGTAGGGTATTTTTGGTCCCTGTTATTCCATCTTGTCCAGAAGCTCAAATGACTAAAAGACCCATGACATTTTTTTTTGTAAAGAAAAGAAAACAGTACTTTTATGTTATTCTAGCTTTTATACATTTATACTGATAATATTTACTTTTAGAACTGTTGGCAAACTGAAAAGATTGAAAGGATATAAGGAGTTACTGGTTCTTGTTATAATGAGTGTGGGGGGGAAAATTAAACTCAAATGTTTATGTTTCAAATTTTATGTGCTTGAATGAGTAAGAGATTTTATTTAAAATTCATGTTGACATTTGGAGGCTGATAACTATTTCTGGCCATATCAACTGTACTTTGTAATTAGAATTTTTTATTGTTTTAGACTTGAGGGTTTTTTTTTTAACCCCTCTACTCATACTGGTTTAGGATTAGGTGTGTGTTGAATACATAGTAATTCTAATATGATACAGGTCAAGCCACATTGGAAGAGTATATTGTATGTGTTGACTATAGTAGGGTTTAAATGGCTGCATTGTTATAGATAACATTTCTACTTCAGTATTTCTGTTGGATTTGCAAATCTTTTTTAAATCTAAAAAGGAGAAACTGTAAATGTCATGTATTCATCTCTTACATTTTTTTCATTTTTAAGAATTGCCTTTTCTAAACCATTGCTGTTCAGTTCTGGGATTCTGGAGCCACACTTGTCACCATTAACCAGAAAAGCCACATGGCTACTGCTTTTGAACATAGTGTTTTACTGTACTATTCTGACGCAAATTTGAAATCTTAGGGGTTGATGAGTGAAAATACCACATGCAGCTGCAAGTCCCAGTTTTATATCATTGTTCTAGATCTTTCTGGTTTGTGGAAGTGTGTTTGGGTAATAGTGGTTTGGAGTTCTGGTAGGAGAGGAGTAGATGAGTGGTGAGGTGGGGGGGTGGTAACTGCTGTCAGAAGGTCAAAAAGAAGAGTCTCTTTTTAAAGACTTAGGCACACAATTTGGTACTTTGATTATTCCAGTGATTGCTACACTGATGATTATTCTAGTGATTGTTAATTTACCTTGAAACATTTATTGTAACTAGAAGAAAGTAAATATGGTGTAACTTTTAGTTTGACTTTGTTAAATGGGTGGTAAATCTCACATTTAATAGGCTTTATGTTAGGGTCAGGTAAGCAGGTAGATTTGAACTGTTTCATGGCCCACTGAGGTTTTTGGACTTGCAGTGTTTTTTTAGGATAGATCTTTTCATTTCAATTATCTTATATTTGCTTTAAATATACCCAAATTCTTTTATAACTTAGACTCTTCTGGAATAGAGATTCACATGCTCAGTTTTTCCTTAGTTGATACCTAACTTTGAACTCTGAGGAGAGCACTGGCTTATTTTAAGTAGAGAACCCTATAAAACATAGTTATGGCATAACTACCTTGAAGTTTACTGTGTACTATTGTTTACATACTGTTCATATAAAAGTATGTACGATACTATTTACTACCTTAATATACCACAGGATACACACTATATATTCTCTATAAATGAATATTTCAAAATATATGTTCTAGTAGTATATAGTAGGATATAAAGCTGTTTTTCTGGCAAGAGCATAATTTGAAGACAACTTAAGATTTCTAAGATTAAAATTGACTTTGGGAAGCCATCTATTGCCTCAGACTAAATTTGGTGGGGGTTGGAGAGTCAGTCAGGGGAGGCTGTTAGGTTGATGTGGTCTGTATAATCGTGAAATTGATACCAGTCTTGTTAACTACAGGATATGCAGTTCTGCTAAATATTTATTTATGGACATTCTGAACCGTGCACAGCATTGTGCCATTAATAAAAATGAGAGGGCCCCTGAATTGCACAGCTCTCTGGAGCACCATTCACGACACTCTAGGTTTTAAAGTTCTGTTGTTTTATTTGTTCTGAGAGAAAGAGAGTGAGTGGGGGAGGGACAGAGAGAGGGAGAGAGAATCCCAAGCAGGCTCCGCACTCTCAGCATAGAGCCCGATGCAGGTCTTGAACTCATGAACCGTGAGATCATGACTTGAGCTAAAGTTGGACGCTTAACCAACTGAGCCATCCAGCCCCCCAACACATAGTCTACTGTCAGTAAAGGAGAGACTTACTCCCTACCTTCTTCACTCTCCCCTTCCACACACATTTTTACCTCTGCTTATTAGTTTACTTGGTCTTAAGTCAGCATCTTTTCGCTTTCCCTAGAGCATTTGTGCATTAGCACCATGTACGTCTTCCATGCCCCAGTCACCTTCAGTAAATATGTGGCATTTACAACAGTGGACAATCTGGATGACTCTCCTGTCTCCAGCCATCCTCGACTGCTCTCTGGAGCAGGTGTTTTCAGCCAAACACTGGAACTTAACAAAAAAAAACATGTCTAAAGCCTAGTTCCTCACCCAAATGCTTTTCTTGTGTTCCTTCATCTCTTTAATGGTGTTATAATGCCATCTTTATGATGTACTCTGGTTGTACCAATCAATTCAAGATGTCTTCTTCGTGTTTTTTCTACCATTTATAATTTTTTTATGCTTAGGGCTCTTCTAATGTTCCATGTAAAACTGTAGTATGTAAAAATAATCCGTGGTAGAGCCGTGTGTGGGGGTGGGGAAAGGAGGGGGTCTCCAAGGCTACAGGAGCTAGCTTGGTAGTTTGTTAGTGGTCCCTCTAACAGAGAATAAAAATTGAGACTGTGAAAACCAAGTTCCTTTTTCTCATTTTTTCTACTTCTTTTATTCCATTTTATCCTCACTTTCCACTCCAGTTAACCCCCAAACTACTGATTCTGATGTGTTTCTATACATTATTTATATGTGTTCTTGCCAATGTATTTAGTGTATTTGTATTTTTAACTTATAACATAAATGACGGTATCTCATTTTGTTTCCCGCTTTTTTACTCCACACCGTATTTTAAGCTCTCCCTGTTGCTCTGCAGAAGTCCAGTTCATGGCTGTGAGCCGCTACACAACATCCGTGAGGTGTGTGTCCATTCTGTCTGAAGAAGTCTGGGTGGCTTCCAGCTCCCCCTCACCGCTGGCAGAGCAGCAGGGAGGATTCTAGCATATATCCTTTTATGGACCGCTGTAAGAATTTAGCCAGATTACAGCGAGCCTTAGAGTTCGCCTAAGTTTGATTTTACTTAAGTTGTGCCACATACTTCTCCTGAATGCTTGTGTTCTTCTCTCTGCATAGTAGTGCAGGGCATGAGAGTTCTTGTCTCCCTCTGTCTCCTTAGCATGATATGATTTCCAGCTTTGCAGCATTCTGTGAAGCGGTATCTTATCATTTGATTTGCATTTCTTGGATTATACCACTTGTCTCTTATACTTGTTAGATTTTTGTGTATCCTGTTCTGTATATTGCCTAATTAGATCATTTGCCCACTATTTCTACCAAAGTTCTGTTTGGCGCTGTTAGCTATTTGTTCTAGGTTTTGCATATATCTTCTCCCTTTCTGACCACTATTCGTTAAGCCTATAGTGTATAGGTAGGTGGTATTAATTCTCTGTTACAAATTTAATGCAATTCCAATCTAAATTCCAGTTGGATTTTATTTTTTGAGGCAACTGTATAAACCATTTCCAAATTTAGGTATGGAGAATGTGGTCGGGAACAGCTAGGTCAGTCTTAGGAAAAGAAGAGTAAGTTGGGAGGGATTGTTGCATTACCGGATATGAAGACACGCCCCAGCGGTACTGTTTTTATTGCCCTGGCCTTTGTAGTAAGGTAAACAAATGAAGTCGACTTCAAGTGCTCAGAGATAGACACATGTTAATTTGGATTTTAATATATGATTACCATGGTACCAAAAAAACAGTGGGGCAAAGGATAGATTATTTCATAGATGGTGTAGGGAAACTGACTCACTAATATGGAGGTATTTCTGCCTTATATGGAGGATTCCTATTCTAATAACCATATGTGAAGAAAGTTCTAGATAGATTAAAGGTCTCCATGTGAAAGGTAAACTACAAAGATCAAAAAGAAAACATGGTAGTGTCTTTTTGGCAG
>PJEM01005257.1:19726-54932 GCA_004023845.1 Helogale parvula
TCAGATTGGTTTCCATACAACACCCAGTGCTCTTCCCCACAAGTGCCCTCCTTCATCACTACCACCTCTTTTCCCCCCTCCCCCTTCCCCTTCAACCCTCAGTTCATTTTCAGTATTCAATAGTCTCTCAAGGTTTGCGTCCCTCTCTCTCCCCAACTCTCTCTCCCCCTTCCCCTCCCCCTGGTCCTACATTAGGTTTCTCCTGTTTTAGGAAGGACTTTTTAAGCATATCTTCAAAAGCACAAATCTTAAGGCAAAATGAAATTAATTTATTACATGAAATTAAAGTGTTCTGGGGCACCTGGGTGATTCGGTCAGTTAAGCATTAGACTTCGGCTCAGGTCATGATCTTGCGTCAGGCTCTGTGCTGACAGCACAGAGCCTGATCCTGCTTCGGATTCTGTGTCTTCCTCTCTATCTCTGCCCCTACCCTGCTCATGCTCTGTCTCTTTCTCTCAAAAATAAACATTAAAAAAATTAAAAACTTAAAAATGTTCTGCCTAATGAACTTCTTTGGATCACAGGATTTATTTTTATTTACCTTATTGATACTGCAGGATTTAAATGTCCGGCAGTGTGTAGGGAGGGGAGGCTGGGTTGGCTGTGCAAGTATGTACTGTGTGGGAAGAAGGAGGGAATCCTCTCAGTTCTCTGAAATCGTTCCCTTCTGACTCAGCTTTGAAATTAGAAGTCTCCACATGGCAGTTTCCCCCTTTTATGAGCATCTGTAGAGGAATAATCTAGATCAGTTTTCTCTAAGTATGTTGTCCATGACAGAATTATACCAATTGATTATTAAGAATAGTAATTCCTCTTTTCTCTCTCTCTCCCTCCCCCATCGTTTCAATACGTGGAGCAAAGAAGGATCTGCCTTTTTCTGAAGGCCTCTAGAGTAGGGGTTGGCAGACTTTTTCAGTACAGATCCAAATGGTAAAAATGTTAGGTTTTGCAGGCCATGTGGTCTCTAACTCTACCGATAGTTACAAAAGCAGCCCTAGACCATATGTAAATGAAGGACCATGGAGGTGTTCCAATAAAACTTTACTTACAGACACTGGTATTAGTGTCAGAAAATATTTTTGGGGCTCTTGGGTGGCCCAGTTGGTTAAGCCGACTTTGGCTCAGGTATATATATGATCTTGCTGTTCATGAGTTTGAGCTCCTCACTGGGCTCTGTGCTGACAGCTCAGAGCCTGGGGCCTGCTTCAGATTCTGTGTCTCCCTCGCTCTCTGCCCTTCCCCTGCTCACACTCTATCTCTCTCTTTCTCTCTCAAAAATAAACATTAAAACAAAAAAAAGAAAATATTTCCTGTCAGTTGTTTTTGGTTACTTAAGAGATGTAAACTTGGCAGTTCTTAGCTTGTGGACTGAACAGGACGGTCAGCGGGCCTGACTGGCCTCCTGCGTCACAGCTCGCTGTCCCTGCTCCAGAACGGCCCTTAGTTAGCAGTTTCAAAAGCAGCGCTCCAGACTCTCCAGTATAATTGTGTTATTTTGGGAAGTTCCTTGATTTATAATAAAAAACTTCCAGTACTTAAAAGAGAAAGTAGTTCTGAATGGTCAAGAAGGAATGATGAAATAAATGTCTTGTGGTCTGATGTAACATTTGATTTTTTAATTGCTTCTTAAACATGTTCAGGAATGGACAACACAAAGGGAAGGTGGAATGTTTAGGTAGTATTTACTGTATCCTGAAAGCTTCCATTTAAGATGGAATTGTTAGAGTTGAACAATAGAAATGGCCTAATTTTTTCTATTTACAGTAACAGTTGTGCTCTGTCTAGTTGTTGTTGCTGTTTTGGTTTTTTCTTTTAAATTGATTTATCAGGATGAACAAGTAACTACCAACTTGAAATACTCTAAGGGTAAGAACCAGGTGTGCTGTGTGAGGTCAGAATGTTAGTCCTGTTTTACACACTTCTTTGTACTTCCAAAAATGGAATTTGCTATAAAAAAATTGTCATAATTTCTTCCCTAGGTTGATGGGGTGGTTCTCCTGACTGATGCTACAAGAAGAATAAAGGTCTTTTCCCCCTGGTCCATTAGTAGGGGACCATGTAATTGTCATTGGTAATTATGCCGGGGCAGTAGGCATAAAGCAGGATTATCCTGGGCAGACCAGGATGTGTAGTGACTTTGTTCGCCAAACACATACAGTGCTAATTAACATAAAGAATGGGTGAGTCTTTTCATTTCCTACATGAAAAGAAGACATCCAGTAAATTAATGTCCTGTTTCAGTAGAACATGATGTCAAAATAAACACTTTCAAAGAAAGTAAGGTTGGTGATAAATATTAGTAGGATAACTATAACTGAAATGAAGTTTGTTTTTACCTTAACATTAATGTTTTAAGACTGTATTTCATACACTTGTATTTGCGTGGGTATGTATACATTAAAATTTTATTTTGGGGGTACCCAGGTGGCTCAGTCAGTTGAGCTTCCTTCCAGCTCTTGATTTTTGTCTCCGGTCATGAGCCCGTGTCAGCCTCCGCGCTGAGCGTGGAGCCTGCGTAAGATTCTCCCTCTGCCCCTCTCCCCTGCTCGCATGCTCTTTCTCCCTAAAATAAAAATTAAACGGGCTCCTGGGTGGCTCAGTTGGTTAAGCAGCTGACTTCCCCTCGGGTCATGGTCTTGCGGTTGGTGAGTTTGAGCCCCGCATCAGGCTCAGTGCTGACAGCTCGGAGCCTGGACCTTACTTGGGATTCTCTATGTCTCCTC
This sequence comes from Helogale parvula, assembly GCA_004023845.1. Lineage (NCBI taxonomy): Eukaryota > Metazoa > Chordata > Mammalia > Carnivora > Herpestidae > Helogale > Helogale parvula. Next base: position 22,450 of record PJEM01005257.1, read on the forward strand.
CTCTCTCTGCCCATTCCTTGCTTGTGCACACTCTCATGCACTCGCTTTCTGTCTCTCTCAAAAGTAAATAAACACTAAAAATTTGAAGTAAAAATTAAAAAATAAATTTTATTTTAGAGATAGCAGTGCCACATGATAGACCATTCAAACAGTAGAAAAGGGTAAAGAGAAAAAGTAATAAGTTTCCCCATTTCCAGCCTGAAAGGCAATTACTGTTGTCAGTTTGCTGTGCACATTACTCTAGGTATATTTCATCTATCGAAACACAAACAGACACACACCCCACACTCCCCTACCTCCATTTTTTATAAACACAATTTGTAATATGTTAGAGACACTGTTCCACACCTTGCTTTTTTAACTTAAGGTATCTTGGACTTTTCCCACTGTTTTTACCATAGGCCTTTGTAGTAGTATCGTGATTTATACATGAAGAAACTCAAGCTCAGACTTTAAAACTTGTTTTAAGATCATGTATATTGAGCATTTAGCTAAGCAGGTACTTTAAAAATGTTAGGTCTCCTCAGGTTCTCTTGCCCACGTGTATCCTTACTCTTTTTTCTTTCTTTTTTTTTTTTCTTTTTGAGAAACAGACAGTGTGAGCAGGGGAGGGTCAGAGAGAGAGGGAAACACAGAATCCGAAGCAAGCTTCAGCCTCTGAGCTAGCTGTCAGCACAGCGCCCGATATGGGGCTCGAACCCTCCAACCGTGAGATCATGACCTGAGCCGAAGCCAGAAGGTGGATGCCACCCAGGCACCCCATTCCTATTCTTAAGGAGCTTAGAAGAGGATAATCGCAGCCCATCTTCAAGAAAAATAATAGGACAATTAATTAAATGCCAAGATATAAGATCACTAACTGCCCTGGCAGGTCACACATGGGAGAAATAAAAGTGAGGTCAGGGAAAATTTTACAGACCTGTAAGGGAGATTGGGGAAGGATTTAAACAGAAGACCAAAGGGGATGACTGTATTAACAGTTCGAGGAATTGCAAGACTTTTCAGTAGTGGGTACACTATTTTACATTTCCAACTAGCCAACACTTGTTATTATCTGTGTTTTATTTTAGCCAGCTAGTGAATGCAAAGTGGTATATCATTGTGGCTTTGCGTTTTTCTAATAGCTGTGATGTAAACATCTTTTCCTGTGCTTGTTAGCCATTGTATATCTTCTTGGGAGAAATGTCTATATCCTTTGCCCACTTGGGAATTTGCTTTGTCTTTTTATGACTAAGATTGAAAAATTCCTTATATTCCATAAAAAGTCCCTTTCAGATACATGATTTGCAAATATTTTCTGCCATAATGGTATTGTTTGCAGCCCAAAAGTTTGATATTTTAATGAAGTCCCAGTTTATCTATTTTTTCTTCTGTTCCATATGCTTTTTTGGAGTTGTAGCTGAGACACCATTGTCTGACCCCACAAATATCACAAATATTTGCTCCTGTTTTCTTCTAGGAGTTTTATAGTTTTCATTCTTACATTTAAGTTAGTGATCTTTTTTGAGTTCATTTTTGTGTATGGTATGAGGAAAGGACCCAGCTTCCCTTCATTCTTTAGCATGTGGCTGTCTTACTGTGCCTGCGCCGTTTGGTATAAAGACTGTTCTTTCCCCACTGAGTTGCCTTGGCAGACTCGTCGAAAATCAGTTTACCCTAAATGTGAGGGTTTATTTCTCATCTCAGTTCTCTTCCATTGATCTGTGTGTATAGCCTTAGGCTAGTACCACACTACCTTAATGTCTGTAGCTTTGTGGGTAGTTTTGAAATTGAGACATGTGAGTCTTCAAGCTTACTCTTTTTTGAGATCGTTTTGGCAATTCTGGGTCCCTTGCATTTTCATATAAATTTTAGCATCTGCTCATCAATTTCTGTAAAAAAAAAATCCAGCTGGTATTTTTATAGGGATTGCATTGAATCTGTGGAACAATTTGGGAGATACCTCTATTTTAATATTAAATTTTGATCTGAGAACCTGAGATGTCATTTTAGTTTTATTTAGGTCTTGTTTAATTTCTTTCAATGATGTTTTGTAGTTTCCAGTGTACACATTTTGTAACTTAATTCTTTGTGATGGTATTATAAATGGAATTAAAAAATGTTTACTTTGCCATTATTAATTGGTAAAATGTATAGAAGTTTAGTCAACCTTTTTCTTTATTTTAACATTTATTTTTGAGAGAGAGAAAGAGTGCAAGTGGGTGAGGGGCAGAGAGGGAGACCAATAATCCCAAGAAGGCTCCGTGCTGTTAGTACAGAGCCCAGTGCAAGGCCTGAACTCGTGAATTCAAGAGATCATAACCTAGCTGAAACCAAGAGTCAGAGGCTTAACCAACCGAACCATCGAGGCTCCCCTAGAATCAACTTTTGGGTACTGATTTTGTACCCTAAATCCTTTCTCAGCACGTTATTAGTCTAATAGTTTTTTAGTGGATCACTTAGGGTTTTATTTATACAAGATCATGTTATCTATAAATAGAGATGGTTTTATTTCTTTTCTGATCTGAATGCTTTTTTTAACTTCATTTTCTTGCCTAGTTGCCCTGGCTAGATCTTCCAGTACAGTATTGGGTAGAAGTAGCAAGAGTGGACATGTTCGTCTTATTCTTGATCTTGGGGGGAAAGACTCCGTGTCTGACCATAACATATGATGTTCAATGTGGATTTTTCAATAGTGTCTTTTTAAGAGCTAATCTTTAAAATTTTTTAAATGTTTATTCATTTTTTGAGAGAGAGACAGAGACAGACTGAGTGTGAGCAGAAGAGGGGCAGAGAGAGAGGAAGACACAGAATATGAAGCAGGCTCCAGGCCCTGAACTGTCAGCCCAGAGCCTGACACCGGGCTTGAATTCACAAACTTGAGATCATGGCCTGAGCCAGAATTGGCCACTTAAACCTCCTGAGCCATCCAGGCACCCCTAAACATTAAATTTTTAATTTATTTTTTTAATTTACATCCACAATCATATCGTGCAACGGTGATTTCAGGAGTAGCCTCCTTAATGTTCCTTCCTCATTTAGCCCATCCCCCCCACAGTCCTCCAATAAGCCCTCCGTTTGTTCTCCATATTTAAGAGTCTCTTATGTTTTGACCTCCTCCCTGTTTTTATATTATTTTTGCTTCCCTTCCCTTGTGTTCATCTGTTCTGTGTCTTTAAGTCCTCATGAGTGAAGTCATATATTTGTCTTTCTCTAATTTTGCTTAGCATAATACCCTCTAGTTCTATCCATGTAGTTGCAAATCGTAAGATTTCATTCTTTTTGATTGCCAAGGAATCCTCCCTTGTGTGTATGTATATGCGTGTGTGTATATATGTGTATGTATATGTATACACACACACACACACACACACACACACACACACACACACACCTTCTTTATCCGTTCATTCGTCAGTAGACATTTAGGCTCTTTTCATACTTCAGCTATTGTGGATAGTGCTGCTGTAAAGGTTGGGGTGCATGTGCCCCTTTGAAATAGCATACCTGTATATCCCTTGGATAAAATACCGACTAGTGCAATTGTTGGGTCATAGGTTAGATAAAATTTTAATTTTCTTGCGAAACCTTCATACTGTCCCAGAGTGCCTGCACAGGTTTGCATTCCCCATCAGCAGTGCAAAAGAGATCTCTTTCTCTGCATCCTCGCCAGCATTTATCGCTGCCTGAGTTGTTAATGTTAGCCATTCTGACAGGTGTGAGGTGATATCTCATTGTGGTTTTCATTTGTATTTTCCTGTTGACAAGTGATGTTGAGGATTTTTTCATGTGTCAGTTGACCATCTGGAAGGTTTCTTTGGAAGACCTATTCATGTCTCTTGCCCATTTCTTCACTGGATTATTTGTTTTTTGGGTGTTGAGTTTGATAAGTTCTTTATAGATTTTGGATACTAACCCTTTATCTGATATGTCATTTGCAAATATCTTCTTCCATTCTGTCGGTTGCCTTTTCATTTTGCTGATCATTTCCTTTGCTGTGCAGAAGCTTTTTATTTTTGATGAGGTTCCAGCAGTTCATTATTGCTTTTGTTTCCCTTGCCTCTGGAGATGTGTTGAGTAAGAAATTGCTGCGGTCAAGGTCAGTCAAAGAGGTTGTTGCTTGCTTTCTTTTCTAGGATTTTGATGGCCTCCTATCTTACATTTAGGCCTTTCCTCCATTTGGAGTTTATTTTTGTGTATGGTATAAGAAAATGGTCCAGGTTCATTTTTCTGCATGCTGCTGTCCAGTTTTCCCAGCACCACTTGCTGAAGAGACTGTGTTTATTTCATTGGGTATTCTTTCCTGCTTTGTCAAAGATGAGTTGGCCATATGTTTGTGGGTCCATTTCTGAGTTCTCTGTTCTATTCCATTGATCTGAATGTCTGTTTTTGTGCCACAAACTTTAAAATTTTTATGATCCAGTTTCTTGGTTTTTTTTCTTGTATAGTTCATACTTTTTGTGTTCTGGTGATTCTTTGCCTACCCCATGATTATAAAGATTTTCTCCTATGCTTTCTTCTTGAAGTTTTACAGTGTTAACTATTAAATTTCATTCTCCGACACGTTTGTGTTCATGATTCAGCTTTTAAGAGTGAATGCACATAGGAGAGTTGGCAGGGGAAAGGAAGCATTTGTCAGTGTAACTACTTGTTTCTTGATAAGCAGTAAGTTGATGAGAATAACTACATGTCAACCTGTAGTCCTGCTTTGTATAATTTTTGCATTTGATAGTCTGTGAGTCCTCCCCAAAAAACCCTGCTGGTATTTTTTGAGGAACACTACTCCATGACCAACATAGATGTTATTTGTTCACCTGACATCCCCTTAGGCTACCAACACCCCTCATTTTATAACAACTCTTTTCATTCCATCAAGAGTCTCCCCTGGGGCTCCTGGGTGGCTCAGTTAAGTGTCGAACTCTTGATTTCAGCTTAAGTCATCCTAGGCATCGTGGGTTCTAGCCCCATGTCAGGCCCTGCACCAAGTGTGGAGCCCGCTTGAGATTCTCTCTTTTCCCCTCTGTCTCTCTCCACCCTCCACTTGCCACCCCCCACTCGGTGTGCCTCTGTTAAAAAAAAAAAAAAAAAAAGAGTGTCTCCTGGCGCCTCAGGAGTGGTACATGGCTCACCCTAGCCCACCAGAGCTCCTTCTGACAACAGTGATCGTTTCCAGGCAGTGTGTTGAGCCTAATGGCAGCAGTCTTGAGGAGGGCTCTTTCAAAAGGAAAGGAAAAGCCACCCTTTTCCTGAGGTAGCTGAGTTGGATAGGAGTCTTTAACTTCCGATGTCTCTTTTCTAAGCCATCATGTATGGATAGCCTGTCTCAAAATGACACCAACCCACAGTTGAGGTGATGAGTTCGTGATGACACTGTTTATACTTTGGACCCTCCCTTGGTGTGAGCCAATAAATTCCTCTCTTGGCTCAGGCTCCCTTAAGGTAGGTATCTGTGCTTCTAACTGAAAAGATCCTAACTAATAAGTTATTAATCTTCTCAATTAAAGGTCTGTATGTAGGAATTTCAAGTACATTAGTACCTATTTCATTAATAGCGAGTAAAGGAGTAATCACTTTTATGTGTGTGCCTTGGAAGCAGGCAGCACCTTGTGGCCTTTACAGAAGCTAGGGAATTCTGTTAACTGCCTAGAATCATGGTACTGCTTTTAAATGAGAATGATTAAGAAGTGTGTCTTTAAATGCCTGCTTTTAGTATGTGGATTAATTACTCATCTGACTTCTTGAGGGCGTTTTAACAGGTAAATGATAGAGGCTTCACATTTAGGAAAGCAGATTGTTCTCTGAACAGGTTAGGGTTTTTAAGTGTTACTTTTTATTACTTTAGAGTAATTATTTGTGACCCTATAGCTTTGAAATTAAATTGAGGAAAACTTTTTCAACTCACAGATTCATAGAGCAGGTATCTATCTAATATAGAAATGTAGAATTCACTGTGTAGTGGTGAAATTTAAGCCTTCTTAAAACAATCTTTGGACTTAAACAGTAGCTCTCTAAAACATCTCTTCTTACTAAGGGTTACAGATTTGCAGTCTTCTGTAGGAAGCACTTTCATCAGTCTTACAAGTGGATGTTTTTAATTTTAAATTTTATTAAATCATTACATACCTTAATAATATGATGTTAATGTTTGTATTTGATTTCAGCATAATACTTTTGTTAGCTTTGTGGAATTTTGCCTTATTATAACTTTGATCTTTAAAATGAAAAGATTAACTTGATTATTAGAAAGCCAAAATGTAGCTTTAGATTTCTGTGAAAGCTGTTATTAATACTCAAATAAGCCATCATTACATCTATGGAAATTTTAGCACTTATTGCTTTAAAAATAGTTGTGTGAGTTTAAATAGTGCTGTGGGGTTCAAAGCCACTTTATATAGTATTTCCTTTACTTTTTTCACAGAACAGTTCAGTGAAGTGGGGTGAGGATGTTATTGGCTTCACTTTCCAGATGAGAAAACTAGGCATTGAACTGTAACATGCGTGCTGTTCTTATTTTCACGTTCCTTGTGTGTTTGTATCATACTACTAAGTGTACCTTTAAGGGTTTCAAAAGCACTGGAACTCTTTCTTAAGACAGACTTCAGGGAAATGAAGCATTTAAAACATCATAGCCTTCTTCCTCCATCTGGAGTATGGTTTGAAAGTCACTGCTTTGTAGCAGACATTGGTTTTCTCCTGCATTGTCAAGGCCCAGTAACTGTTTAGACGGTAAGCCAGGATTGCCTACTACATTTGTATCAGATTCCGACTTTGCCTTCTCCCTTTCTTCTTCCTTTAATAACCATTAAGGCTACTCTGGACCTCACATGTATCCAAACCCTCTCATGAAAAGCATCTCTTTCTTAATTTACTAAACGAAAAAAAAATTTTTTTGAGAGAATGTGAGAAGGAGAGGCAGAGTGAGAGACGGAGAGAAAGAATCCCAAACAGGCTCTGTGCTGTCAGTGCAGAGCCCAGCGCGGGACTCGATCCCACAAACCCTGAGATCATGACCTGAGCCGAAATCAAGAGTCAGATGCTTAACCTACTGAGCCATCCAGGTGCCCCACATCTCTCTCCTATTTATATCATTGCAAGGGGAGGTCCTTGCGGATTTATCCCTGTGCTTTGACAGATTAATAGGGAGAGGCTTTATTTTTTTAATATAGTTTATTTTCAAATTGGTTTCCATACAACACCCAGTGCTCATCCCAACAAGTGCCCTCCTCAGTGACCATCACCAGTTTCCCCCCTCCCTCACCCCCTATCAACCCTCAGTTTGTTCTCAGTATATACGAGTCTCTTGTGGTTTGTAACTTTTTCCCCCCTTCCCCTCCCCCATGATCTTCTGTTAAGTTTCTCCTGATCCACCCAGGAGTGAAAAGGAGAGAGGAAAGTTCAGAGGTACAAGGAGAATTAAGTTGAGAATCAGAAAATTAATGTCATGATTGGCAAGTTTCAGGAAGTGTTCTCAATAAAAGTCTGGTGAAGGAAGTCAGAAATGCCATTTGATTTTGAGATTGGAAGGTCGTTGGTACCTTTAAGAGCACGGTGTGATTGGAATATTGAGGTAAAGCAGGGTCCAATCTCAAGTGGAAGGGTATGTATGTAGGTAGAAGCAGAACGTTGCCCCTGAAAGGCAGGAGAGGGCTGGACGGGCGGCTTGAAGGGGTAGAGGTATTCAGGAGGAGGCTTTGTTTAGTTGTGTTTCTCTTTTTGTATAGCAAAGTTTGAACTTTTTATAACCAAGTGTTAGATTCATTGATAAAGTGAGAGAGGAATTTGGTGGACCACATTTTGTTTTGGTAAAATGTACATAATCTTCTAAAATTAAGGGGGGAAAGAAGGAAAAAGGAATTGAACATAGAAATTTTCATGGGGGAGGGGCTAAGCGGCTGACTTCGGCTCAGGTGATGATCTCACCGTTCGTGAGTTCGAGCCCCGGGTTGGGCTCTTTGCTGACCACTCAAGCCTGGAGCCTGCTTCTGATTCTGTGTCTCCCTCTTTCTTTGACTCTCCTCCACTCATGTTCTGTGTCTGTCTTTCAAAAATAAATAAATGTTAAAATGTTTTTTTAAAGAAATTTTTATGTGGGAGAATTGAAGTTTGAGGGAGCAAGGGATGCCAAGGTGAGCAAAATAACACATTCTGTTTTTAAGACGTTCTTTCCAAACCTGTACCTTGTTGGTTGCCTATCAGACTGGAGATGTGTACCGGCCAAGACAAAGTTTACACCGGATTTATTTAGGAAATCGTTTGGCACAAAGAGGTTTCACTTCACCTGCCGCTTGTGAGGAACTTGTCTGTCTCTCATCGGTGTGGTGTCTGGTGAGAGAGACAGGACCTGCTTGTGGTTTGGAAGCTGTCTGTGCCCCTGCGCGCACGGAAGCCGCTGCCAGCGTGTGTTCCCTCAGGGAGGACTCTGCGTGACAGCCGAGGCTGGCGGTGGCCTTGCCGGGCTCTCTGGAGAGAGGCTGGGAGCCGTGCCGGCCCGGCCTCGGGACCACCCCTTTCCTCTGGGTGCCGCAGGTACCGCCCGGGGCTGCAGGGCTGCCAACAAAAGTTGTTAGAACGGTAGTAAGTGTGGAGTCTCAACCCACAGGGGGCCGATCCAAGGTCGCTAACTTTATTTAGTCTTGCAAGGACTTTGAAAACAAAATTACCATCTACTGTCATCAGCAGTTCCCGAGAAAGGAAGGATAATTTTATCACAAAATAGGAAGAAGTTAATAATCAGAATAGACAGAACTTTATATTAAATAAATTAAAACTTATGAAAAGCAAATACCGTATCCTTTCTCCCTAATTCTTTACATCTTGGGGGGAACTTGGTCTTGGACTTGTAGGAATCACTGACCTACTTCACTGAGGCTGTTCGTTTTGGGAAATTTGTTCTAAATACTTGTCCTCTTTTTTTCCCACGTCACCTCACGAGTGGAGAAAGGGAGCTCTTCTTGTGGTTGCGGGCTGGCGTGTGCGCGAGGGGCAGGGAGAAAGGATCGCCCGTGTGCTCCTGTCGAGCCCATTTGGAAGACACCCTCCCTTGAGTTCACACCTGTTCCACTTCCCTCTTATCCTTCTAACAACCTACCTTTTATTTTAATCATTTGTTGTTCACCTTCGTCTTAGTGGGGAGTTTTAGGAGAATAGATACTAACTTGTCCCATTTTTGTGAATCTTGTAAGAATTTTCTACATACCATAATATTGAGCAGATACTGAAGTGTAAATGGGTGTTTTTAATTGTTTTATCGTACTATCATAAAACACATTATTTTCTATTCTACTTTCACTCTTTCACGTCCATCAGCCACAACTGCCAGAGCCACAGAGATTATCCTTTACTTTCTTTCCTTTGAGGAGGCGATTCTTCTCCAGAACTACGTCCTGTGTGTACATTTTGCACAAAGCAGATGTGTAAGTGTCTCTTGAATTGAAGGATGGCTCTGATTAACATTATTCTTGCTGAAGGACAAAGGCATTTTGCTGTACCAGACGGGGACTCGGCGCATTCCCCCGTCCGCCTGCCTGCTCGGGCAGCTGTCTGCTCCCTGGCTTCCGGGTGCTTTCACCTTGGCCGAGCGCCGATGAACGTTCTGTCCTCCGATCAGGTTTCCGGGGGGTTGGGCTCGTGCGGCAGCGGCGGCTCCTCTGTGCTGCCCGCGGCACCTCGTGGGGTCTCTTGTGCTAAACAAATCTTGACCGCTCTGATTTGGTTTTCCCACGTTAGCACTGTCTTAGTTAGGACGCCTCCTCGTGGTTTTGTGTGGTGCGCATTAACAAAACACTAAAATGGCTAAATCTTGACAATGCTTTTAGTTAACTAAATTCTGGCAGAAGTATAATTAGTGGTTAAAAGTCCACTGGATTTTAGCGGCTATGCTGAGTTTATGTTGGAATTCATTTTCTCTCCTGCTTATGTGTTGTTGAGTGTGCTTGTTTGTGAATCTTTATAAACTGTGAGCCCTGGTTCTTAAAAGGAGCACAACCCCAGGGGACCTGGGTCGCGCAGGAAGTTAAGCGTCTGACTTCAGCTTAGGTCATGATCCCCCGGTTTGTGGGTTTGAGCCCCGCTTCAGATTCCATTTTCCTCTCTCTGTCCCTCCCCCACTCGTGCTCAGATGCTCGCGCGCGCTCTCTCTCTCTCTCTCTCTCTCTCTGTCAAAAATAAACAAACAAAAGCAGCACAACCCAACCAAGTTGCCAGATGACCGATTAGGAGATGTTTCTTTCCAAAATCTTCCATCTGTATTTGCTTTAAGGCCTAAATCCGTTTAAAGCCATAAACCCATTTAAATGGTGTTTTTAAAAGAATATTAAGCCTTATATTTTTAACTTCTTGAAAGAAACCTAGACAGTACCTAAAATAGCATGTACATTATACTTTTTAACTACTGCATATAACAAGAAATACCAGTTAAGCATATAACTAATGGTAAATATTTTCTGAACTAAAATCAGGGTACACAGTTTGATAGTTTTCTGAAGTGTTCATACTATATTAAACATGCAAGATTATATACATAAACTCACATTTGTTTATTTAGCAAGTGACAAATAAGTGCTGTATATCTGGTGGTGTTTGGTATATCTGGTTAATGATACCGCTGGGAGGCTGGGCGGGCCGGGAGAGACCCTGCTGTTTCTTTCTGCTCCCTGGGAATTGGCTGTAGGCATCTTCTCTGTGTATTCGGAGGATCTGTAGTTGATTGATAACTCCTGAAGATTGTTCTGTGAAGTACTTAACGATTTCATCCTAGATAATGTTGTTCCTGCGTTGTTCCTGCCATCCCTGCTCCAGTCCAGGTTCTTGGATTTCTAAAGTACCCTATTTTAGGCGCTCTGCCTCAGTTATTGAAGATTGAATTTGTAGTTTCCTTTTTCTGAATAGGTTGATGTTTTTCATGTTTAGAGTTGTACATTTTTTTTAATGTTTGTTTATTTTTGAGAGAGAGTGAGCAGGGGAGGTGCAGAGAGAGAGGGAGACACAGAATCAGAAGCAGGCTCCAGCCTCTGAGCTGTCAGCACAGAGCCCGACACAGGCCTTGAACCCATGTACTGTGAGACCGTGACCTGAGCTGGTCAGACGCTTAACGGACTCAGCCATCCAGGCGCCCCTAGAGTCGTCTACTTCTTCAAACAGTTACTGTTTTTTCACGTCACTCCTGGAGGTGCAAAGCTGTTAAAATCTAAATGGTTTGGTAGGCATTTAAGGCCCTTTGTGACTTACTCCCATTTCGTCTTTCCAGTTCCATTTTCAGCTACATTCCTGCAGAAGACACCCATCTCTGTAACAGAAAAATTCCATATTTTCTCTATTTTTTTAATCCTTTTCCTACTTTTTGGAGGGAGATTTCAACTTTACACTTCATTATATTTTTGAAAATTTTTTTGTTCGTGGTGTGTGTTTAATTGAAGTATCATTGACACAGTGTTAATTGCAGAATTAGAAGATTAGTGATTCCATTTCTATACATTATGTAGTGCTTACCATAAATGTAGTTCCCATACAAGGCTATTAAAATAGTACTGAATATATTCCCTTTAGTGCAGTTCTTCTCTCTGTACTCACTTGTCTTTTAACTGGAAGTTCGTACCTTTTGATCCCCTTTGCCTATTTTGCCCTTCCTCTGCTCCCCTCCCTTCTGGCCACCGCCAGTTTTTTGTTTCTGTTTTTTTTAGTCTATGAGTCTGTTTTCTGTTGGTTCATTCTTTTGCTTTGGTTTTTAAGATTTCACATGTAAGTAAAATCACACATAATTGTCTTTCTCAGCCTGACTTACTTCACTTAGTGTCATACCCCAGAGATCCATCTTTGTTGCCACGTATGGAAAGATTTCATTCCTTTTTTTTTTTTGGGCTGAGTAATATTCCATTGTGTTTATATATACACTGCCTCTTTATCTGTTCATCTATCACTGGACACTTGGGTTGTTTCTTTGTCTTGGCTATTGTAAATAATGCTTCAGTAAACATTGGGTGCGTGTATCTTTTCAAATTAGTGCTTTCTTTTTCTTTGGTAAATACCCACCAGTGGAATTACTGGATCATTGAGTATTTCTGTTTTTAATTTTTGTGGAACCTCGCTACTGTTTTCCACAGTGGTCACACCAGGGAACACTCCCACTCACAGTGCACTAGGGTTTCTTTTCTTTACATCCTTGCCAGCACTTGTTATTTCTTGTCTTTTTGATGGGAGACATTTGACTGGTGTGAGGCTATATCTCATTGTGGTTTTGATTTGCATTTCCCTGATGATGAGTGATATTGGGCATCATCTCACTCAGCATCGTGTCTGTTAGCCATCTCTCTCTTCTCTAGAGAATATCTATTCGGGTCCTCTACCCATTTTTAAATCAGATTATTAAGATTTTTGGTATTAATAGGTATGCATCCATAAGTATTTTGGGTATTAACCCCTTTGGATAATCCTTTGCAAATGCCTCCTCATTTTGTGGTTTGCCTTTTCATTTGGTTGATAGTTTTCCCTCGCTGTGTAGAAGCTTTGTATTTTGGTGAGTCTCAGTGGTTTATTTTTGCTTTTGTTTTCTTTGCCTGAGGAGACAGATCCAGAAAAACATTGCTAAGGCTGACATCCAAGAGATTAGTGCCTATGTTTTCCTTAAGGAGCTTTATGGTTTATTTCTGATCTTACAGTTAGGTGTTTAGTCCATTTTGAGTTTATTTTTGTGTATGGTGTAAGAAAGCGGTCCAGTTTCATTCTTTTGCAAGTAGCTGTCCAGTTTACTGAGCACCATTTGTTGTAGAGACTGCCTCCCCCATTATAGATGCTTGCCTCCTTTGTTGCAGATTAATTCACCTGTGGGCTTATTTTTGGGCTCTCTATTCTGTTTCATTGATCTGTGTGGATTATTTTTGTCTTAGTACCATATTGTTTTTATTATTACAGCTTTGGAATATAGTTTGAAATCTGGGACCTTCAGCTTTGTCCTTCTTTCTCAAGATTGCATTGGCTATCCATGGTCTTTTGTGATCCCATACAAATTTTAGGATTATTTGTTCAGCTCTGTGAAAAATACTCTTAATATTTTGAGGGATTGCATTGAGTCGTAGATTGCTTTGGGTAGTGTGGGCATTTTGGCAGTATTCTTCCAGTCCAAGGACATGGTGTGTCTTTCTATATATGTCATCTTCAGTTTTTTTCATTAATACTGTATCTCCTAGTTTTCAGAGTGTAGGTCTTTCACTCCTCGGTTAAATTTATTCCTGATATTTTATTATTTTTGGTGCATTTATAGTAATTGTTTTCTTAAGTTCTTTTTCTGCTACTTCATTATTCGTGTATAGACATGCAACAGATTTCTATATATTAATTTACTAATTTTGAATCCTGCAATTTTACTAAATTCATTTATTCTGTGATAGTTTTCTGGCGGAGTCTGTAGGATTTTCTATATACAGTATTATGCCATCTTGAGTAGTCCCAGTTTTACTTCTTTCTTACCAGTTGGATTCTTTTTATTTCTTTTTCTTGTCTAATTTCTGTGGCTAGGACTTTTAGTACTATGTTGAATAAAAATGGTGAGAGTGGATATCCGAGTCTCGTTCCTGATCTTCGAAGAAAAGCTAAGTTGTTCCCCATTGAGTGATGTTTGCTGTGGGTTTGTCACACATGGCTTTTATTTTGTTGAAATGTTTGTTTGCTTTTATTTTTCATTCTTAAAAGCTCCTTCCCCCCATTCTATTGAGATGTAGTTATAACATTGTATTCGTTTAAGGTGTAGGAAATAATGATTTGATATATGTATATATTGCATAATGACTTTACCACAGTAAATTTAGTTAACCTCTGTCACCAGACATTGTTGCATTTTTTTGTGTGTGATGAGAACTTTTAAGATTTACTCTCATAGCAACTTTGAAATGTATGATACGGTGTTAACTGTGGTCACCATGCTGTGTGTTACATCCCAGAACTTAGTTTATCTTATAACTGAAAGTTTGTACCTTTTGGCCACCTTCACCCCACCCAACCCCACCTCCTTTTTCTTTTCTGAATACTGTTTTGTTTTAGCCATATTTCTGTTTCATTAGTGCGGTATCTTCTGTCTCTCTGGATATTACTAATTCAGTTTATTTTGAAATTTTCTTTGTAATTTCTGTTTTCTCTAATTGACTATCTTGTAGTTTGTTTTGATCTTTGCCATTTTAGAGAACCATGTTTCTTGGTTATCTGTTACTTAGGGGGGCCTTTGATGGAAGCTTATTGAGGTCTTTCCTCTGAGCTATTAACATTCCTCAAAGGAGACTGACTGCCCGGAGGGTGAAGGCCAGGCTTTGTGGGGAGCGGAGGAGGAGAACTGGGGATCTTATTGTCAGGCGCGCGTAAGCTCATTGTCAGTTCAGCACCTCTGCCCTCATCCATATTCATGTCCCCTGGTTCAGAGACCCTCCATTTTAAACCTCTCCAGAAAATAAACCCCAGTCTGGCAGGATTTCTATTGCTGTGTAACAAACTACCACAGCTTTTGCAGTTCAAAACAATACGCGCATTTAGAACGTACAGTTCACGTGGGTCAGGAGTTGGGGCACAGCTCAGGCCTCTGTCGAGCGTTTTTTCAGGGCTTCAGTGAAGGGACCAGCTAGCCTGAGTGCTCCTCTGTCGCTCGGGGTTCTCTTCCGAGCTAACAGCTGTGACGTAGAGTTCGTTTCCTTGCAGCTGTAGGACTGAAGTCAGTTGCCCTTAGAGGCCCGGGCAGTTCTCTAGCCCTTTCCACGGGCAGTTCACATCATAGCTGCTTGCTCCCCTCTCTCTCTCTCTCTGGTCTGCTAAGACTGAGGCTCCTATAACATAATATTTCACAGAAGACATGACCTGATTCAGGGAGTGGTATCCTATCAACTTTGCCCTTTTCTGTTGGCGAGAAGCAAGTTGCAGCTCCTGCCCATGCTCATGTGGAGATGATTTAGGGCAAGATCATCATGCTGCCCATTCTAAAATTTGCCTGCCACCCGGGGTCGTGGCATGGGACCGCTTATACACACTTTTACCAGTCCTTATTTCAGAACCTTCCCCTCCCTCATTCTCCACCTCCACAGGCACCACAAATTCCTAAGTCTCTGCGAGGGTTATATGGTGTATCTGGGCTTGATTTTGGCTTTTTTCAGACGGTTTATGATTCAGTGTCTTGAATATGTGGAGTCCTTTACTGTTTGCTCATTTGCCTCCTAGCTTCCCAACTTGTATTGATAGTCTCCTTTTCTTTTCTTCCCTTCTATGTAGGCTTATGCCTTTAAAAAAAAATCTTCACTGTCGTGTTGTTGGAGTTTGGGGAAGGACTAAAAAAAGTTGGTACATGTACTCTATCATCTTTATGTATATGTTTGGAGACAGTTGTCTTTCCTCTCTGGTCCAGTCTTAATTGGGGTTGGGTTTGTATTTTTCTCTTAAGAAGGGGAAAAAAATAAAATTAAAGTTTCCCCACTTCATTTTTCATATCCTTCTCTTTTTAAACCTTCTTTTCCAATCACATATGTGGGCTGTTAGCCTCATTTCATACCTCTCAGCCAAACTCCTCACCTGAGGCTCAGAACAACTGCTTCCTCCTCTCAGTCAGAACTTTTCTTGCCTTCTGGCTTTTTCCATCAGATTTATCCTGAAGAGGTGTATACCTTAGCTGTCCTTTGCCAGTGTTTTTCATATTTTACAAGCCAGAACGGTTAGCCGGGCAGTGGCCACTGGTGAAGGTCGTGGGTGTCTGCTCACCAGTGTAGGAATAGACTCGTTAGACCTGGGCGGCTGTGAAGTGTCACAGGTGAGCGCTCTGCCTTGGGCCTTGTGAGCAGCTGCTGCAGCACCTCACTGTGTGACGACCGTTGTCACAACTCCTCAACTCGAAGGGTGTGTGTGGACAGCAGGACAGAGGTGTGGTGATGAGCATGAGCAGTGACCAAGGAGCCAGAGCAGACCCTCCCCTCCAAGTTTAGTCCTGTATTTGACACACAGGGCACAGCCTCCCTCGTTCACACACCCAGCCCTTTGCGAATATAAACAGCCTTCTCTCTTCCCTGCTGGCCAGCTGGGGCCCAGGGAGAAGGCAGTGACTCTCCGAGAGCGAGAGCGAGAGCAGTAAATAGCTCTCCTCACCTCCTGACCCCTGGCGGGTCTGAGCTGCAGATCCCGCAGTGGAGAGGGAGGGAACAAAGAGGCTGCAGAGGCTGCGGCTTCACAGAGCACGGAGCAGTGGGTGATACTGCATCCTCAGGCAGGGCTTGACCTCCATTTCAGCGCAGGTCAGTCCAGTGACTGCTGGACCTCCCAGTGCCCCTGTGGGCTGGAGTGGAGTGGACCGGACTGGCTTCTCAGCTGGGGAAGTAGGTGTCATGCTTTATACCTCCTTTTTGGCCTTTTTCTCTTTCTCTCACAGCAAATAGTTGGTATTTGGTGGATAGGCCTACTGAGTAGGCTATCGGGTCCCTTTGCCTTCTTTTGAAAAATATTTGTATGCTGTTGCTGGAGTAAACTTGAGCCTCCTTTTTTAAAAAGTTTTTTTTCTAGGGGCACCTGGGTGGCTCAGTCGGTTAAGTGTCCAGCTTTGGCTCAGGTCATGATCTCACGGTTCGTGGGTTCGAGCCCCACGTCAGGCTCTGTGCTGACGGCTCAGAGCCTGGAGCCTGCTTCAGATTCTGTGTCTCCCTTTCTCTCTGACCCTCCCCTGCTCGCACTGTCTCTCTGTCTCTCAGAAATAAAAGACATTAAAAAAGAAAAAGACGTATTTTAAAAAAGCTTTTTTTTTTTTTTTTTTAATTGTGTTTCTTGTTCTTTTTGCAATTTAAGAGCGTGACATTTGGGCTGTTGTTCAGTTGAACCAATGCTTGTTTCCCAAAACCCATCTTTGGCTTTCATTAAGCTTGGGGTTCTCCTCATTTTTGGAGTTGTCACATTATAATTAAAATCCCCTCTCTTCCACACTAAGTCGTACTCTGTATGGTATGTATTTTCAGTTAATTCACTTCTACAAAAAATACTGAATCAGTTTTTAAGAAGTTTTAATAACACCCCTTAGCAGGTCACAAGATTTTCTTTTTCCTGTTTAATCCCAGCTTTCATCCAAATGTAAAAGAGAATTGAAATAGTAAGGGGGGAAAGGCAGAATAGTAAATGTGACTAAACAAAATTGGTGGGGAGTCCAAAGGCAGATAATATTATTGGCAACTCTGTGGATGTATTAGAAAAAATCTCAGTGTAGGAAGCCTGGATTGTATTGGCTAGAAGTGTGGCCTGCTCGCTTTAGGACTTGATACAAACACATCACGTACCCTCCTGAATGTTTCCTCATCTTTAAAATGGTAATAATGTTACCTCTCCTGATATAAAAGATTTGGTAAAGAGTTAAAAATTCATTTATGAAACAACTGTTAAAAATTATTTATTTCTCTGAGGCACCTGTGTGGCTCAGTCGGTTAAGCATCTGACCTCAGTTCAGGTCATGATCTCGTGGTTCATGAGTTTGGGCCCCGCATCGGGCTCTGTGCTGACAGCTCAGAGCCTGGAACCTGCTTCGGATTCTGTGTCTCTCTTTCTCTCTCTGCCCCTCCCCCACTCATGCTCTGTGTCTCTCTGAAAAATGAATAACTGTTAGGAAAAAAAATTCTTTGCAAATGTTAGGATATTTTTCTGCTTTATCTACTTTTTCTTAAAAGTTTATTTTGAGAGAGAGAGAGAAAGTGCATGTGTGCACAAGTCTGGGAAGAGTAGAGTGAGAGGGAGGAGATAATGCCAGGCAGGCTCCAAGTTGTCATTGTGGGCCTGGAACTCCTGAACCACGATCATGACCTGAGCCGAAATCAAGGGTCGAATGCTTAAACTGACTGAGTCACTGAGGCACCCCTGCTTTATCTACTTTTGTAAAGCTCAATTTACCTACAGTTAAATTCACCCACTTCAAATCTTTTTATGTTTTAACTATCAGATAAGTTGACTATGAGATATCTAGACTATTTAGATAAACGGAATAGGTCATCTTAGCAAACAGTTGGTATTTGGTGGATAGGTCTACTGAGTAGGCTATCAGATCCCTCTGCCTTGTTTCGAAAAATATTTGTATGCAGTTGCTGGAGTAAACTTGAGCTGCTTTGATTTACACTGTTGGAGTATTTGCAGTCTCTTCCTGGATTCAGTCTCTCAGCACCGGATCTGGGAGCATGGTAGAAAAAAGAGGTTAGGAAAGAGGGTCTGAATTGAAGAGAGAAGGGAGGAAAGGACAGGACAGGACAGTAGTAGAAGCTTTTATCTAGTACTTGGGCCAAAACTGTCCTTTAACATGAGCACAGGACAGCTTAAAGCCCATATAGTAACTAGCGGCTTTCACAGGGTTGTAAGTCGGGATGGAAGCAGGATTATTCATTTCCTATGAATGACCATTTTAGATCTTCACCCAAAGATGCCCAGTGAGTCACTATTGAAAATATATTTGGGCCCTGAGAAGCAGGAATGAACTTGTCAACTAACTCCTCCAAGATCCTTAGCAACTCTCTTGTAAACCACGGTCTATGAAAACTGGTCTTAAATTGTCTAGATTGAGTATCTTGCATCCCCATAGGCCCAAAGCACCGACTTTCTAGTCAGAAACCTTCCTTACCCCATGGTATAACCATAATTTATTAGTTTACTTTTATTACTAGGTGAATTTGACTCCATTTCTTCTACTTCTTTTTCTATACTCTTAAGGATGGAAATACATTGTTACTGTAAAATAAATCCTCTGCATCTCGTCCTGCAGGCATTACCGTGATTAACGGTGTGGTTATATGCCGTGTCTTACAAGGAAAACGAGGCGGTTTTGCGTACTGTTATGGAACCTGCCTTTTCACCTTACATCATTGATTGTTTAAAACCCTGTCGAGTATGTGTACCTTATGTGATTTATTGCACTGTGGCTCTCCGTTGGTTAAGGGTCCAGCTCCTGGTTTTGGCTCTTGCAGTTCGTGAGTTTGAGCCCTGGGTCAGGCTCCGCACTGACGGTGCAGAAATTGCTTGGGATTCTCTCTTTCTCAAAAACAAACGTTTAAAATAGCTGCGCTGTGTACTATTGTATGATTGTACCACAGTTTAACCCATCTCCTGTTGGCAGATTTTTCATCTTACATGAGGTTCTTATAAATATCCTGATAGCCTTGCACGTGTGTCCACTTCCTTAGAGTAAGTTTTGAGAAGCAGAATTTCTGTCAAAGGGTATTTATAGTTACATAAAATTTACATTTATATTTGAACATATTACACCTCGTCATGATCTAGGATTACTAATTCACTCTCCCACCAGCAGTGGAAGAGAATGCCTATTTCATTACACAGTTAGACACTGAAGAGTTTCAGTCTTTTAAATTTTTGCCAGCCTCATAGGTAGATGTGCCTCTGTGTTTAATTTGCATTTCTTTGAGTCTGAGTAAGATTGAGAGTTTATTAACTGGCCATACAAGTTTCTTTTGAGAAATGTAGTCCTTTATCCATTATTGTTAGTCTGTGTAAAGGTTTTCCATAGTCAGGATATTAACCTTTAATCATGTACTGCAATTGTCTTTCCTCTACCCTTTTATAATCTCTTTGTCTTCCTGTTACAGACTTTCAGTTTTTATGAATCATATCTGTTCATGTTTTCCTTTGTGTGTGTTTAGCTTCAGTGGTGTCTCAGCTTTGCTTTCCCCAGAAGGAAACTCTTAAGATGAGAATTCTAATGGAAGTAGACTTTTAGTGGTAGAGATGGTAAGGTAGGAAAGACTGTCAGTAAAGGTTCCCACAGTGAAAGCTGCCTAAGGCGAGCTCTGGGGAACTGGATGAAGCCCTGGCCTCAGAACTGTCCCGCCCCGCCCCCAGCTGTTGGTGGAGGCCTGTGCTTGCAGAGTGTTCACATCACTTATTGCTGCCTTACTAACGGCACCCTAAACTGTAAATGGTGTAAAGTAGCAACCATCACTTATCCTCTGGTATATTTGAAGGCTGACTAGGGCTCAGCTCTCATGCATTTACAGAGGTGGGGGCTGGAATTATCTGAAGGCTTCTTGACTCACATTTCTGGGACCTGGTGGTGAAGACTTACCTGGCCAAGGGCTAGACCACCTGGGGCTTCTCATTCATCTCTCACTTTGCACATGGTCTCTCCCATAGGTAGTCTTCAGGGTAATCCAACTTCTTGGATGGTATTTAGGGTTTCCAAGGTGTGGGGACTTGGGACGCGGTGATGAACAGCTTCTCATTACTGTTTAAAACTTGTGTTTTTAATGCGATCCTGATGGCAGTAAGAGTAGAACACTTTTTAAAATCATTCGCTAGTTATGCTAATTCTGTTGTAAAATAACCTTCCTAGCCATTCTCAAACCTTTTTTGTTTCAGGACTCCATTGGGCACTCTTAATGGGCCCCTAAGAGCTTTTGCTGATATTGTTAATTATTATGGATTTTTACTCTATTCAAAATTAAAGCTGAAACATTAAAAGTATTTATAATTTGGGGCAGCACCTGGGTGGCTCAGTTGGTTGAGTGT
Organism: Helogale parvula; assembly: GCA_004023845.1. Taxonomy (NCBI): domain Eukaryota; kingdom Metazoa; phylum Chordata; class Mammalia; order Carnivora; family Herpestidae; genus Helogale; species Helogale parvula. Next base: position 42,925 of record PJEM01005257.1, read on the forward strand.
CCGATTCTTGATTTTGGCTCTGGTCATGATCTCACAGTGCGGGTTCCAGCCCCTCCTCAGGCTCTGCAAAAAGAGCCCCAAGCCTGCTTGGGAATCTCTCTGCCTCTCTCTGCCCCTTCCCCTTGCACACGCACTCGCTGGCTCTCTCAGAATAAACTTTAAAAAAATAACAAAAACATGTTAACATATTTTTTAATGAAAATAGCTTGTTTTCCAAAACTAAAACACTTAGAAGAGCGGCGCTATTTTACGTATATGCAAATTGCTCTGCTGTCCAACTTAAGCCGGCAGCTGGAGTTTTCTTACCTGCTTCTGCCATCACGTCTTACCTCGTATGGTCTCAGGCAAACCTCACGGTACAGATGTGAGGGGAGGAGGGTTAAAAAGGCAAATGCTATTTAGAATTATGAAAGTAGTTTTGACTTATGGGCTTGCAGAACGGGTCTCAGAATTGCTGATCTAGCCTTTCCTGGATGTGAATACAAGTGCTGGCACGTCCTTTGCTCCAAATCCATGTGAGTTCTGTACTGAGGAAAGTTGTAGGGAGCTGGACGTAGGATGAGAGACACTTGCTGGGGCGTCTACCCAAATCCTTGGAAGGACGATGCAGCGTGAGGACCAAGAATCTGTAAAATTGCTAGAACTAAGAGACTGGCAGGGTGGTTCCAACCTGATAGGGCGGTGCAGGAAGGTGCTCTGAGATGCCCGCGTAAATAGGTTAACCATATAACACCCAAACTGGAACTTTTTTAGGAGGAAAGTAGGGCAGTAAAAGATGTAAAATTTTTATTAAATAAAAGCTTCATCAAATAACAAAATAGAGTTCACACCACACGTTACATGACCCACAAAATCACCCCAGCAAGGTAGCGCAAGCAGCGTTCTGTGGCAGGACGTAGCGCCTGTGTGTCTTGTGCGCTGACACCTGTCACGTCCCATGTTTCGCCCTCGCCGCGCCACCCGCTGCTCGCGGCGCCCGCAGTCCAGGACGGGCGGCAGCTGCGGCGTGGGGGCCGTGCAGGCGGGTGTGAGCGACTGGGGAACCGCTGACGGTCATTTCGCGGTCACAGATGGGTCCTAGGATTATCTTAGAATGGAGTTAAACCTGGTAAAGTTTTGAGAATTTTGGTATCCCTTAAATAGCTTTCCTGGTGACACGTTGCTTTAGAGAATCAGCAGTAAATGTGTGCAGGGTGTTCGTGTCACCGCCTGTACGTACCCCCTCCACGAGTCTGCACCAGAGCTCTGTTCCCGCTACTCGCTTGCCCACAGTGCAGTTACCCTTCCAGTGGAAGAGTTGGTTGTGTCTCACAGGCCCTGCGAACTAATGACTGTAAGAACCGGAGACTAATGGTTGATTTCTTTGCTCACTTAGACAGTTTTATGTTCACTAGTAGAAGCATTGCGCCAGAAAAATCGGGACTCCACCACCTGACTCAGACACCCTGCTCTGGACTATTTTAGTGGCAGCAGAGGAGTAGTCGCCGCAGCCTTAGAACGTGATTCTATTCTGACGCTGTTTTTCTAACTTCTCTGGGGAAAGAGCAAATTAGAATTGTTCTTAGGGGATGCCTGGGTGGCTCAGTTGGTTAAGCATCCAACTCTTGATCTCAGCTCAGGTCTTGATCTCAGGGTCATGAGTTCAAGGGTCATACTGGGCTTCATGCTGGGTGTGAAGCCTACTTTAAAAAAAAAAAAAAAGGAGTTGTTCTTAAGTCAAGCTTGTGTAGCTTCCATATAACCTAATACAGAAGATGGTTTTTGAGACAAGAAGAGATGCTGATCTCTTATTTAATTCCTTCTAATCATTTCCACGTGCCGTTCTCCACCCTTCCCACCCCCCTCCACCCCCGCCCCGTTTCTTTTAGGCCCTTAACATGTGACTAGTTTGCATTTCACTTGCTTGGTACCTTACCCCCCCTTGTATATTAATAGTCTGAAAGGTTTTTTTTTTAAAGTAGTTTATTGCCAAATTAGTTTCCATACAACACCCAGTGCTCTTCCCCACAAGTGCCCTCCTCCATCCCCACCACCTCTTCCCCCCCCCTCCCCCTTCAGTTCAATAGTCCGGAAGTTAAAGTGGGACTCTCAGCTTAGTTACCAAACACTCATTACTCAGCCATCCCTCCTTACTGGTAAGGACCCATTGATGTCCACAGTTTTTTAGGCTTGCTGTTGTTTCACTATCCTTACTGATGTCTCTTGAAAGTAGTTTTCTTTTTAAAATTGTGTCCTTACTCTGTGTGCATCTAATTCTTTATAAAGATTGTAGATTTCCAGAAGGGCTGGATTGTTTTCTACAGCAACGACATATAAAGTAAGACTACAATTGAATGGCTAGCTAAGATAGAGCTTTCGTGGGGTTTTATTATTTCACCTAATTTGGAAACACTGTCATGTAATTCTAAACAGTGGTACATATTTTGGCCAGGTAATTAAATAATGTTAATTATTATTATGCTGAGTCCTATAGTATGTGTGGAAAATTACTGTTCTCTAGAGACTTAAAACCTGATGTAAGAGAGATGATGTATCCACATGGCTGTAGCAGTTTGCGTCAATACCTACAAATCTGTTCTGTCTGGTTTGGAACAGATTTTTAAAATGAATTCTCCATCTTCCATAGGCCTAAAATCAGCCTTGTGTTTCGTAAAAAGTTGTATCAAATCCCTTTGTAGGTTTATCCCCTTCTGCTGGAGGAAGACCGCACGAGCCATTTCCTCAATGGTGACTTAGTACCATCTTTGGGGGGCTTTGTGGGAATGCCATTCTTCTTGAATATGGTTCATGTTATTTTTAGGTCTTTAGTGTCTGAGCCAGTTTTCCTCCCATTTGTCGGAAAATGTAACTCCCTAATTTGGGCCCACTCTGTTCCAGTGTAACGGTGTAGATACACTGGCTGCCACTGGTGTGAATTCTTAGATGGACACCAGCTGTTTTGGGGAGTTCTTTAGGTTGGCCCTTGAACCCTAAGTCCTCTCCAGAGAATGGTGACCTGAATGGCACATCCCTGGCAGCGCCACCTTGTAGGAGGCGCCTCTCTGTTAGTAGAGAGTGACACACCTCACCACCACGCCGTGTAACTAATCTGGTAGTCACCTCACTGAGGTGTTCTGACTTTTCAGGTTCCTTCTGCCTCTCACTTCTAGGTTACAGATGGCTACTGTTTTATGAAGGGATGGTGAGGACAAACAGCTTTTTACTTTTTATAAAATTCCTCTGTGTGTGCTGTGTAGATGGCATGGAGAAGACAGCGGTCATTCCCTGGAGAGAGTCTGCTGGGAGATGACTGTGGGAGAGGAGGCTTCCCTCTGGTAGATTGCTGCATTCATACTACTTTTCATATTCTCTTTGAATTTAGCGGAATAAGAGTAAATTAATGGACTTTGAGTAGCATGTTGTAGGGAATATAGATTTGATTGTGGATCTCTTCCTGTAAGCATTTTCTAAGTCTGGTTATTTATTGATTTTATAGTCTTAACACAACTAAGCATTACCAGGGTTGATATTTGTTTCTTACTGCAAAGAATTAGAGGCAGGACGGAGAGAGCTAGAGCATATAAATGGTAATTTAAATCTAGAAGTTTAAAAGGTAGAGTTGGTGTTCATTTGCCACTTAATGTCCTCTATAGCTAGCCTCTTAAACTTAATTTGCAAATTGCGATGCATTAGGAGTGGGGGAGAGTCTAAGTCTGCTTTTCTAACGAACTCCCAGAGGATGCTGACGTTATTTTGTCCAGGGACCACATTTTGAGTAAGGAGTATAGATCAGTTAGGGCATATGCAAATCTAACTTTTAATGACAGTAACCCCGTATATTGAATGTTTTCTGAGGACGGGCACTAGAGCCTGACAACCCGGATTCAAACTGTGAAGCTCTCACCTTCACTCGCTCCTTGGAATTAATGACATTTTGGGGTGGAAGGAATTCTTTGGTGTCGGAGGCTGTCTGGTACATCTTACCGGTACCCCTGGCCTCTCCCCATTTGGTGCCAGGAGCACACTTCCTCAGAGTTGTGATATCTAAAAATACCTCAAGACATTGCCAAATGTCTCCCTGGGGGATAAAACCTTCCTCTGTTGAGAACTACTCTAAGGCTACAATTAAAATACGTGAATTACGGGGATTTTAAGCTATAATACACCTTGTGTGTATAAGCAACTGGTTTGCGTTATTGTGAAGCTTCTACAAAGAAAAGACAAGACTTCACTAGCCAGTCAACAGTATTTGCCAGCACTTTATTTTTATGAAGCATTAGTCATTGTACTTTGGGAAACTAGCAGAGATTGTTTGGGATTCTTAGGTGGGTAGAAGGAGTTTCTAACCGAATTCATCATGAGCTTCTACTCTTTCGAAATACGCTAGCACATTTGCCAACTTGCCCCATTTTCCACTTCATGATGTTGCTATTGAGATGTCTGTAGTATACTTCTTATCTTTCCATCTTCCCAACCTCTTACCCCTCAACTTTCTTCCTAGGATTTGAGAGCAGATAACCAAGCTTTTTAGAATTAAGCCTAAAATAAGACCTGAATTAGGATTTCTGTGTTTGTAATCAAGGGTCATCTCTCCCCATAAACATGTGAAAAACTGATCCGCTAGTAATAGAATCTTAAATTTTTTTGAGAGACAGAGATAGCACGAGCAGGGGACGGGCAGAGAGGGAGGGAGACACAGAATCTGAAGTGGGCACCAGGCTCTGAGCTAGCCGTCAGCACAGAGCCCGATGCGGGGCTCAAACCCACAAACCGCGCAAGATCGTGACCTGAGATGAAGCTGGACGCTTAACCAACTGAGCCACCCAGGCGTCCCAGAAATAGAATCTTTAAAAGCACTGACTATAATTTCACCTTGCTTCCAGGATGTGCTTTAAAAAGTGAAATGCATCTTCGGTTGCTGTTGAAATGGAAGACCAGTAGTCTATATAGTAAGTTAGTATTTTTTACAAAAACATGATTTTAAAATAAGGAGACCTTGGGTGGCTCAGCACAGGTAGGCATCTCAGATCATAATCTCGTGGTTGTGAGATCGAGTTCTGCCATCGGGCTTTGCCTTGACTGTGGAGCCTGCTTGGGATTCTCTCTTTGCCCCTTACCCACTCTCTCTTAAAATAAATACACATCAGAAAAAAATGAGGCTTAAACATTAGCTATGTAATTGTCTTAAGTCAATCCGGAGAGCACATCAAATTCTACAGGAAGACTGATCTAATGACAGTTTTTCTAATTGGATTTATATTTAAGATTGTACCTTAAATTACTTGTATTGATTATATTTTATGCTGTTCAAATTCTGTTAAATTGCCATTTTAGTGTTTATAAGGCACAAGAACTGTGACCTGTAGCTGCCTTGTCGCATGGTCACTGGAGGGAACATGGGTTTCAAGGATTAAGGGAAAGACTGGTAGGTGTGAGAGTCCTTGTCATTAAGTCGTTTACTCACGGGGTTTGGTGCCCCTCAGCAGGCACCTGTACGGTCAGAGAGTGCTGTGATTCACTACCTTCCCTGCCGCTGCTGCTAACGTATCTGAGGTCAGGAACTGTTACAGAAATAAGAAAATACTGTGTCAAAGTAGAAGTGACTGTTTTTCTTCTTTTAAAGTGAGCTCTGTACCCACTATGGAGCTTGAACTCACAACCCTGAGATCAAGAGTGGTAAACTCTACCGACTCCACTGAGCCAGCCAGGCGCCCCTATTATGTTTCTTAAAATGTTTGGCACAGCTCTGTTTTGACTAGAAGGGAAAAAGACTGAATTAAGGGCAGAATTTTTCTTTCTTTTTTCCTCATATAAGAGTTCTGTGTATTATACATTTATTTTGAAAAGTTTTTGCTAAAAATAAACATTTTCTAACCATCTGAAAGGCAAAGGCCTGGTCTCCTTTCACCTTCTCATTCTCAGCCTCGGCCAAGGTTCTAATCACACTCACGGTGCAACATCTTCACACAGGGACCTGTATTTTTTTGTTCCCATCTCGCCTTGATTTCAACTGCCCCCATGTCCCATACTTTCTAATTACCTAAAATTGATTAATAATTTAGATCACATGCCATTCTCAAGTGCAGTTCAACCAGTGCTATGTCTTTAATTTCTATTTCGTAATTGTGGAACTAAAAGTACCTTAAAGGGTGCGGACAGAAGGCTGATAAGAGGATATGCTGACCTGAGGGCAAACCTAGTCAGTCATTTTACAGAGACACGGGTGGGGGGCTGGCACAGACCTTCCCCTTACAGCTGTCTCCCGAAACCTTCCCTTGCTCCCCTTTCTCCCCCTCAGGGGCCCTCTGAGGACGGTCAGCCACTCCCCCGTAGGGCTCTCTACCCACCTTCCAGACCAGTAGATGTACCTTTTACAGTGACAACCTAGAAGGGGGAAAAAAAGCAAAAAGATTTGCAGGCTCCTGTGATTTTTGTTTCATTTTATGGTTAATAAAATGCATATGACAAAAGTTTACATGAATTCCTCCACTAACAGCTTTAAAGTAAGTATCTAAAGTTTTACTTAAGTTTAAATCTGTGGCACAATCATTGTAAACATGGGGTTTGTCCGTGTTTCTCTAAATTGATTTTTGCCTTCTAATCTGTAATTATTGGAAAACTCCTATTCCCATTTTTACCAAACTTAATTTCTGGTTTTTGGTCAAATTTTAATGCCAATAAAATTGGTTGTAATCAAATTTTTAATAATATAATTTGCCCCCTCCCTTAAATAAAGTTTTTACTTAGCCAGCAAAGCTTGATCCTTCCAGTGGATTCTCAGATCCTTCACTGTAACTACAGTGAAGTCCCCTGGTTGAGGATCTACAGGTTAGAGATCCATACTGTTTAGTCTTCTCCTGGGCTCCTGGTGCATGCTTTAGGATTTCAACTAATTTGATACTATTCCACTTTGTATTATTTTTATTATAACCCACTGTATTCTCCAGTTTTAAAGCTTAACAGAAGTGTGGTACAGTTTTTTTGTTATAACATTTATGTTTATGTTGATTCCTTAACGCCCCTTCTCTATACTTTTTTCTGAACTTGCACCCAAACTGAATACTGGATACAAACCAGTAGCCATCTTGACTTGCATTTCCAGTTGTATCACAGGTGATAAGCTAGGTTCTAAAGTCTTGCTTCTGGCCGCCTGAACCAGTGGTTCCCCAATGCAACCAGTACCTGTTCAAAGATATCCAGAAGGGGCTGAAGAATCTATGGTTACTTTAAATTCAGTAGGCCTGGGAGGAGGGCGCCAGGAATCATAAAATTTGAAAGTTCCATAGGTTATGTTGATGAACTGTGAAAACTGGAAATCACTACTTTTTGTACAATCCATAAAAGCTGCTTATAATGGTATATTGTTAAACCTTTGTTCTTTTCTCTTTTTTCTGTACTAAAGGGCCAGCAGAACTGAGCCCATGTCAACAAGACTCTTCTGGGTTAAACTGACTCTACTCTTAGTTTTTTTGGTGTCTCTTTCTTAGTATCACCAAGCTGACTGAGGAAAACAGTCTGGAGTGCTGCCATTACTGAGTTTTAGATGGCCTGGCTTCTCCTTGGGGCTTTGGTTCCTCATTTGTTTTTTTAAAAAAGTTTACAGCAGATGATTGCCTTTTTAAGTCTTAGATACTACTAACTAGATTAAATAGGGTAGATAGTTCATCTGTTACCTACAACCTGTAGGTAATTCACCTCTTGAATCCACTTTTCACTTAACTTTAGTTTGGTAAACAGGTGTCCTGGCAGTGTTGGCCACTGTCTCTAGACTTTGCCCAAGTATATATGCTGGGTACAGACCTGGAGGCAGACCAGATCACCAAGGTCATGGTCTCACAGTCATGAGACCAGGCTCCGCTGTCCTATGGAGCCTGCTTGGGATTCTCTCTCTCTCTCTGTGCCCCTCCCCCAGGGACCCCCCCATCCCCCCCAATTAGGACCTAAAATCCATTTCCCAAACTAGTCTTTTCCTCTCTCCTTAATACCAGAGTCCTACGTGCACTTACTTGTTTGGGCAGGTATGTTAAGCTCTTCATTGGAGTTGGAGGGTAAATATTTTTCTGTTTGTTTCTAGTTTATTAATCATTAGTGTACTTGTGTGCAGAGCACCCTGCAAACCAACAACGCCATGCTTTATGGTATATAACTAAATATAAATGAGTTATTTAACAGGGAAAGGGATAAATTAATGTCCCAAGTGGAATATTTAGAGAACCCAGTTATAGAACTTTACATATTGAAATGCAGATTCAGTAACTTGTCATTGGGTACAGGGTCATTCTTGTGCTCCTCCCACCCCACATGGTTTATAAGGTAAAAAGCACTGCAATCCGTTGGACTCCTTTATGGAAATGGAGCAAGGAACAAGAACCCCGTCAGTGGGTCAGAAATTAAACTTTGTGCTTAAAATGGTCATCAGAAATGACTGGCTGTGAACCTAAAATACTGTAATTTTTCACTAATGTTCTGTAATTCTGTCTGCTGAAAAGTGGTTCTTTTTAAAGTCATTTACATTTTTTATGATGTATTGAGGAGAGGTTTTGAGCACTGAGGAATTTCTTGCGCATTCACAACCTAAGTAGGCTTAGAATGGTTTGCACATTCTCTGTCATTCCATTTACTTGTTCTGAGACTGACGGGTTTGTTGCCGTCCAGAATCAGACGGTCTGGAAGACCCTCGGTTTTGTGGAGGGAACCCACACATTAAGACACAAAGGAAGAGAAGACGTCATCTTTTTTCCCCCCATGTTAAATATCCTCTAAAAATGTGGATGGTGCCATACTATCTGCTTACCTTTTGATGTATTATTTCACAGTGCTGGTCCCAAAGGCGATAACATCTATGAATGGAGATCAACCATTCTGGGGCCTCCAGGATCCGTGTATGAGGGGGGTGTGTTCTTCCTGGATATCACTTTTACACCTGAATACCCCTTCAAGCCTCCAAAGGTAAGAATTTCCTGATTTATATTCAAACGTACCTATATCCATGAGAGACTACTGAAGCGTTTAAAATTGAATTTTAATCACAAAAGGTAGATTTCTGTTCTCCTTAATGATTCTCTAAGTACATTACGCTCAAAATATTAATGTTCCTGATCATCTTTTGGTCTCATTCAAATTCTTAATCTCCAGGCTTCAGTGTTCTCATCTAGTATCTTATCTCCTGTGAGAGTTTATAATCTGTGATTCTCATTTACTAAATGATAAGTTTTACTTTAGAATGATTCCGTGTATCTCACAAATAAAACTTAGGAAACCAAAAACAGCAACCCAGGCTCCTAGGGCGTGTGTTAATTTGTCTCCTGCTGTGATCCTTTACCCATTTCTGGCTCCTGGCCTGTTGACACTCCATTATAGTGATTTCTGTGACCTAGGTAGACAGGATCTCTGCAGGCTCTAACGTAAGAGTCAGAAAAAGCAGAAATAAATCTCATCTTCAGTTTTCTTAACAGCTTTTACAGCTAAGCATTTTGCTAATCTTTATGTTCCCACTACATTGTCCCTCAATTTGAATTTATTATAAAAAGCTTACTTTAAAGGCATGTAGTACTTCAAGCTAACACAAGAGGTCAGCAATTAGCTATTTCAAACTTGAAAAGTTAGGAAAATACTTAAAACACTGAACCTGCTAAAGATGAATTTGAGAAATACTGAAATTACCTTGCTTTTTGGTGATACAATTTTTGACATGACTGTGATTGTATCAGTGAACACTCTCTAATCTCAGATTTATTAGTCTTTTAGTGTATCTTCTCAGCTTTAAACTCTTTATTCATCTTTTTAAAAACTAAACGTCTGCTTCTTTAAAGATTTTTAATTTAGGGCCACTCGGTTGAAAAGGCAACATCCTTTGCTGTTTAAATTTTAACACGATCTTATTTTCTAGGTCACGTTTCGGACAAGAATCTATCACTGTAATATTAACAGCCAAGGAGTTATTTGCTTGGACATATTAAAAGACAATTGGAGTCCAGCACTAACCATTTCTAAAGTTCTCCTTTCTATCTGCTCCCTTCTTACAGACTGCAACCCTGGTAAGGTTAATAATTATTTATTTCTCTTCCTGAACTGAAAACTACTTGTTTTTGATAAAGTTCAAAGAGCTTTCAAGGGATAAAAACTGATTTTTTTTTTTTTCAAAAAAAATTTTTATAAGAGAGAGTGAGCATGAGCTAGGGGAGGGGCAGAGAGACACACAGAGAATCCCAACCAGGCTGCACGCTCCGCGCTGTCAGCATATAACCCCATGCGGGGCTGGAACTCAGGAACTGTGGGAGCCTGAGCCGAAGTCGGAAGCTTAACAGACTGAGCCACTCAGGTGCCCCTGAGGCAGCACTTCTATGCTGTAGGAATGAGGTGTTTTAAAATTAAGGCTTACATAAGTGTGCCGTAGGTTTTCACATTTTTCATACAGTTCTCTTAAACTATGTACTTCTAAGTGTTGAGTCACCTGCCTCACCTCTCCTGTGCCTTCTGGGTCACTGAGTTCACTTGCTCCATAGCTGGTGTTCAGTTTTGAAAGTGATACTTCTTTGCTTAAATAGTTCTTATCAGACTGATTTAGGCAGGTAGGGGAGGGGTTAATTTCCTATTATTAAAGATTCTATTTAGCTTTCAGAGCAACTTTATACTTAATTGTTGAGGTCCAGATTTTGACCTGGCAACCTGGCTTTTTCTAGCTAACTAGTGTTATGTTGCAGTAGCCCAAAGGACTATGGGATTGCCCTGAAGGAACGGTCAGGTGAACACAGCCAGATGTTCATCTTAGCCTTGAACTTAACAGTTTTTATTGAACTTCCCCTAACACCTAAGAGCGAAAACACTCCCAATTAGGTGATGGTAGTTGGGAGAAATATAGAATGAACTGAGGAGATAAAGCCACATAGGTGCTAAAAGCCTGAGCATTGTTTTGTTAAGAAGACCCTCCCCCCCCCCCCCCCCCCCACAGGTCTTAAAACAAAAGTATCTGGGATGATGGAATGGCATTTCAAAACTATATTTCTTTCCAAGCTGTCACTAACTTATTTGCTAAACTTTAAAACTTTCTTTGCCTTTCTCCAAAGTAATCTACATTCTTTTCTTCCAGCTGACCCTTTGGTGGGAAGTATTGCCACTCAGTATATGACCAACAGAGCAGAACATGACAGAATGGCCAGACAGTGGACCAAGAGATACGCTACATAAACTGGGTCTCCACAATTCTTACATTATTTGTCTGTCACAGAGAGAGCTGCTTATGATTTTGAAGGGGTGGGGGAGGGTGGGAGTTGGTAAAGAGTAGGGTATTTCTATAACAGATATTATTCAGTCTTATTTCCTAAGATTTTGTTGTAACTTAAGGTATCTTGCTACAGTAGACAGAATTGGTAATAGCAACTTTTAAAACTGTCATTAGTTCTGCAATATTAGCTGAAATGTAGTACAGAGAATAGACATTTGGGTTCAGTTGCTTGTAGTCTGTAAATTTAAAATAGCTTAATTTTGTACAGGTTATACACATGGCCATTTATGTAAAGTCCTTCCAAGACTACACATTTTTTTGTTAAATTGGAATTTGTTTTTCCTTCTTGGGAGGGAACATCGATATTTAACAGTTTTTAGAGACTGTCATCTCATATATATAAAATGGATATGTGGCTATAAGACACCATATAGGAAATATGAGTAGTTATGTATTTTATTTTATATACCAATCTATTGTGACAAGATGAGAGGTTTGAATCACGACTTGTGAAAACCTGTAGTAAAATACCTTAAGCTGTTGTAAGGTGTGGACTAGGAGTGCTCAGTGGATTGGTTATATGTTGCGGACTACTTAAGTCTGCATTTGTTACTGTGCTAATAAACAATATTAAAACAACCACCTAACACTGCTATATTCATTTACTTTGTCTTGCCTATATTTGTGGTTTCCAGACTTAAGTTTGTTTACTTTGAGAGAGTAGGGGGCGGGGAATCCCAAGCAGGCTCTGCTGTCAGAGCAGAGCCTGAAGGTGGGGCCATCTCACCGGACTGTGAGATCGTGA
>PJEM01005257.1:55032-73893 GCA_004023845.1 Helogale parvula
TTAGATAATCTAAGCCATCATCTTTTGAAGACGGACCCTCATGGCTAGCTTACTGCCAGCTCCCTTAGAGGGCAGGCTGGCAGTGCTGAGGTGCACCTAGATCCAGCAGTTGTTTCTTTGCATCTGCTCCAAAGAAATGCTATTTTTAAATCACTGTAAAAGTACCCATGTATGAAAAAATGCAAGAAAGCGGGAATGACTTAACCATTAGCTGAATAATTTTTTGGCCAAAAAAAAAAAAAAACCATTTGTGATGAGGAATTTGAACTAATTAAATAGTAGCATCACTAGCTGATTTACAAGTTTTCTATCTTTTGTAGGCAGTTCTTGGCTTGAACTCACAGAAATGAACCAAGTGACTTTAAATTCACCGAGCCCAGCTTTAAAAGTATTCCACTTAAGAAATGACAATGTATGGGCACCTGGCTGGCTGTCACTAGAGCATGAGACCTATTTTGGGGTCTTAGGCTTGTGAGTTCAAGCCCCACAGTGGGAGTAGAGTTTGTTTTTTTAAGTTCGTTTACTAGATGTCTTAATACTGAACAGCTTATTTCATATTTTACATTTTTAAGGTTTTTTGTTTGTTTTGAGAGAGAGAAGAGCAAGGGAGCATGGGAGGGGTGGAGAAAGAAGGAAAGAGGGAATCCCAAACAGTCTCTGTGCTGCCAGGGTGGAACCCCATCTAGGGCTCGAACTCACAACTATGAAATCATGACCAGAGCCAAAATCAAGAGTTGGACCCTCAACCCACTGCACCACCCAGGTGCTCCTCATATTTTACACTTAAATAGCTGCTTTCCCAGACAAAACAGTAGCTTGCTTCCTACTTCTAAAATTAGTAACAATATTGCCAACTTGCAAAATACAGCTCTTCCCACTGCTCAGATATTGCCAGAAGTTTCTAAGAATACCACACACACATCAGCTGTCTAGCCTGAGGACTGCCTGCAGTCCAGCATTTTCATGATACATTTCTATTCCACAGGACCAAGTATCCAGACAAGGACTGCAGAAGGTACAGTATTACTTGTGGAAAATGGAAGCTTTAGTGTCCTTAAGGGCCTATTCGTTTTCTAAAGAAAGAGCACTTTAAACACAGTTACACCACCTACTACCTCAAGTCATGCTACACATAATTGAAACAGTAAATCATAGGTAGGTTTGGTTCTATTTAGCAAGGTCTCCACAAGATAAAATTTAGTTTAACACCCAAGTTTACAGTTTGATCTAAAAATGTCGTTTTATAAGTCTAGACATTAGAAGATTAATGAACTTAAAAACTAAGTTCTGTTCGAGCTAAGAAGTGCGCATGAAGTTACACAGAAAAATGGCTTCTGAAACACACTGGCGGTAGCGGAGCTACTCAGACCTGCGTACTACCCACACTTTATTTTTTACTGTTTCGACAAGTGCAATATTAGTAACAAAAGTGCTGATTTCAGGGACAAGTTTCAGGCAATAACAGTGCAAATCCTTCATATCAGGCAATAAACTTAGCCCAAATAATTTAATTATAACCTAAAGTGCACTAAATGAATTCCTTAAAGGTTTTCTAAGAGCCAAAGGCAGATGCAAATGGTCTATTTTAAATCTGTTCACAAACACTTAAAGGCAAACACTATCCGGACAGCACTTGTAGCAGGATGGATTTCTAGTTCTCAGAGCTAGAGTTCCCTTTGTTTTTCCTCCCAGGCAAAGGAAAGCTTGATTTGCTCTGGGGCTGGGACAGTTTGCTGGCTAAGAGAGTGAATGGTTCGATCAGAGTTCTGCGGTCCGTCACCGTTACCTCCCACAGGCGCACTTTCTCACTTCTTGCCCACTGTTGTGCCACCTCAGCATCTACTTGTCTCTGCTCAGAAAGGTCGATTTTGTTTCCTAGTACAACAATTGCTACCTGAAAGGAAAATTAAAAAAGATTACACTTTGTCAACCTGAGTTCCTAGGCAAAAGAGAGAAATCAAGAAAACTCCCACTGAACAGAATGCTTCTTTAAAACTGATCCTCAGATGTGACTTGAATCATCAAGTTAGGAGGGTATTAAAGCTCACTCTTCCTTAATGGAGTTTTGTTATAAATGCAGATGCTCCACAGCCTGCCAGCGAGGAAACTGTTTACATGAACAGTGGGTGGAGTTACTCAAGCAGGTACAAATGGGAGCTAGACTTGGGGATCCTACTGTAAAAATACAGGGGCACCCTCGTGGAGCCGTCTGTGGAGTGTCTGACTTCAGCTCAGGTCATGATCTCACATTTGGTGAGTTCGAGCCCCTCACTGGGCCCTCTGCTGGCCGTGTAGAGCCCACTTCGGATCCTCTGTTTCCCTGTCTCTCCCTCTCTCAAAAATAAACATTAAAAAATAAATTTAAAAAATACAGGTTATAGTTTGAAATGTGTCTGCATTTCAGCGTAGTTATACCGGTTTAGGAAATCAGCATATTAAAAAAAAAATACGACTCTTAGAGCTGTGAGAGTTCACCCCTCGAACCTAAATTCCATGAGAACAGGAATTGTTACTCTGTTCACATTATTCCTGACCATAGACAAGTGCCTGATGCAAGCACTAAATACTCTGTTGAATATATGGACCAATGGGCACATTTTACACTAAATGTAAAGCAATCAATCATTCACTTAAGCTTTAAATGCTTACTGCACACCACGCAGTTTCAGGCCACCAGTCCACAGCAGTCCAGAGGCAAAGTGCAGGGGGGAGGGGAAGGGAGAGAAGCTCCAATTTTCAGCCCCTTGACTGTAAAGAAGATAAACAAGATAATGGAAAGCAGAAGAGGGGCAGTAAGAACTGTCAGAGCAGCCACCTAAGGAGCAGCCTTGAACTCGGACATTTAAGCCACTGCTGTGTTTCTGCCTCAAACCTGAGCTCCGTGCTCCAGTTAGACTACCGCCTTCCTGGCTGGGCGGAGTAGCGGGCCCTAGGGCTCTGGGGTTTTGGCAAGTCTCCTACTCCTTCATTTCTCAACAAGATCTGTCCCTCCGGGCCCTCCTGTCATGCTTCATCACCCAGACTCTGATGATCACATACATCTAGTCTGATCTCCCTCTCCTGTCCAGGTGCAGAATCTCCCATGTTGCCCCTGGACTTCAACAAAATCTCCTTCTGACATTCCCATTCCCTACTTGGAGTGTTCTGTCACCTTGCCTAGTGGAAACCGTACTCACTACCACAGGGGGCACGGGATGTGAAGCGTGTCCTCTCTGTCCTGCAGTGCTGTCTCCAATAATGTCCTTCCCCGAGAACCCTGAAACTGTTGGTCTGTACTATTGACTGCCTGTTTCCCACCCCACCTTGTTGCTGCTCATTACAGCCCTGCGTCCCGGTCACCCCCGTACTTTTATCATAATTCTTAGTGACTCACTAGCCACATGGATGACCCTTCCAGTGACCTTTCCTCTCCATTCCTAGACTTCTCCAAATAGTCTAACCATCCTCCTCACTTTGGTCATTCACTCCTCTGAACACAGCTCTTACCATTATAATCACTCCCTTCCATGGTCTCTCAGTTCCAATCCCACTCTACATTTCTAGTTCGTGCCTCACACGCTGACTGCAGCGATCCTGAACACCAGAAGGACCGACGGTCCACTGGCTCTCTTACCTTTATCCTTGGTCTTCAACCCCTCTCCTCAGTTCTTGGTCAGCTTAGATTCGTTTAATTTACTATCTTGCCATCATCATCCATTGTATTCTCTTGGTCACCACCCCCTATCCTAAATGTAACTTTTAAAGTGTTTTTTTAATGTTTTATTTTTAAGAGAAACAGAGTGAGAGTGGGGGAGGGGTAGAGAGAAAGGGAGACACAAAATCCCAAGCAGGCTCCAGGCTCTGAGCTGTCAGCACAGAGCCCAATGCGGGGCTCAAACTCACAAGCCTTGAGATCATGACCTGAGTCGAAGTCGGACATTCAACCAACCAAGCCACCCAGGTGCCCCTAAATATAAGTTTTAGTTGGACTGTGCCTACACCACTTACTGAACACGGAGGGGAAAAGCAGCTCTGCTGACTGGTCCCAATTCACAATCACTGACTTTAGGTGAGCTGGTGTTCTCTAGCAAATATATTAGTATTCCATCCATATACTCTCTAACTAGACTACAGTTCCTAGTTGGCTCTCTCCTCCAACCTCCAACATATCTACCTTCCCACACCTTACTCTCAGCTGATGTCCATACTATTTCAGTAAGAAAACAAAAGCAATTAAAAGAACTTTCACATGCATCCACACGTGTGCATCCACACACATCTAACAACCTACCATCTTCTAGAATCCGTCCTCTGTACCGGGGACAAAGATGTCACCACAACAGTTACCCCCCTCTCCCGTCTCAGCAATTTTCTCTACTGAGTCATTCCATTAGCATACGAACACTAGCTCTCATCTGGGGAGGGGAAAAGCCCTCTTTTACACATCCTTCGCTAGCTCCCCTGTTCCCTTTATAGGATAATACATTTACCCTTTGACTAAAAACTCTCCAAGAGCTATCTTGGCTGTGTCCGGTTCTTATATGCAGTCTGTTTCGCTGTAACTTTACTTAAGACGTCCCAAGTTAACTAAAGGTTGGCCACTTCTTTGTCTTCAGCTTTTCTGACCTATCTGCATCATGACATAGTTTGATCATTCCCTACTTTTTATTTTATTTGGTTTACTACTTGAGAGATGGAGAGTGTGAGCGGGGGAGGGGCAGAGAATAAGAGACAGCATCCCAAGCAGGCTCTGTGCTGTCAGTGCAGAGCCTGAAGTGGGGCCTGAACTCCCAACCACAAGAGCATGACCTAAGCCGAGATCAAGAGCTGGACATTTAACGGACTGGGCTACCCAGGCACCCTCCCTACTTTTTAATGTGCTGGCTTTCCCTGCCTTCTGAGACGTCCTATCGCTTGGTTTTTCTATCTCTCTGGCCACTTCTTAGACTCCTTTGCTGGTTTCTCCTCAACTCTCCAACTGGTAACTGTTTTAAGTGCTCCAGAGCAGTTACATTTCACAAAACTTGCTGCTCACCTTGTCCCCTATGTCATCTGCTGTTAACACAGGAGCCACAGTGAACATTTTAAAACAAGTCAAAAGATGCTTAGCCTTCCTTATTCATAATAAGCAAATGAAATAAAGTACCATTTTCACCCAGATTTTGTTTTAAGTTTATTTACTTTGAGGGAGAGAAAGAGAATATCCCAGGCAGGCTCTGCAAAGTCAGTGGCAAGAGCCCGACAGGGGGCTCAAACTCATGAACTGTAAGATCATGACTTGAGCCTAAATCAAGGGTCAGACGCTTAACCGACTGGGCCACCCAAATGCCTCTGACCCAGAAGATTCACGGGATCCACAAGCACACACTGTTGTCAAGACTGGAAAACCCACACTTTCATACCATTGTTAATGGAAGGTAATTTAGCAACATATCTTTTGATTCAAGAGCTCCATTTCACCTGATCTTACAACTATACCCTAAAACGTACAAACTAATAAATGTGAGATGTTATTCACTGTACCACAGTTCATAACAGCAAATGACTGTAAATAGCCCCAAGTGTCCACCAATTTGGAACTGGTTAAGTAAGTATCATCTATCAATGAATATCCATCAGTTTAAAAAAAAGAAAGAATCCTGAGTACTGATATGGAAAGGACTCCAAGATACATGAAAAATGTAAGGCGCAGAACAGTAGGCTATCTTTGGTGTAAGAAGGTAGGGGCAGGGGGTAGCCTGGGGGGCTCAGTCAGTTAAACATCCAATTTGGGCTCAGGCCATGATCTCATGGTTAGTGGGTTCGAGCCCCTGTCAGCCTCTGCTGACAGCTCAGAGCCTGGAGTCTGCTTCGGATACTGTCTCCCCCTCTTTCTGCCCCTCCCCAGCTCATGCTCTATTTCTCCCTCAAAAATAAACATTAAAAAAAAAGGTGGGGATTATATATATATATTCCTATTTACTTGTATATATATATAAAGAAACATTGAGGGGTGTCTGGGTGGCTCAGTCGCTTAAGCATCTGACTTCAGCTCAAGTCTGATCTCGTGGTCTGCGAGTTCAAGCCCCGCATCGTGCTCTGTGCTGACAGCTCAGAGCCTGGAGCCTGCTTCAGATTCTGTGTCTCCCTCTCTCTCTGCCCCTCCCCCATCACATTCTGTCTGTCTGTCTGTCTCTCTCTCTCTCAAAAATAAATAAGACATTAAAAAATTAGAAAGAAGCCCCAAAACAAGTGTGTAAAATATTTAAAAGGATGTTGGAGGGGTACCTGGCTGGCTCAGTCAGTGGAGCATGTGACTCTTGATGTCAGGGTCATGAGTTTAAGATGCACTTCGGGCACAGCGCTGACAATGAATGAGTGAGTGAGTGAGTGAACAGCATGCTTGAGATAACAAAACCTGGTGGCTGAGGATGGCAGTGGGAAACTAGAGCTCACAACGGCCCTTTCCATAGATCATTTGTATTTCTGAACCATGAGCAAACGTGACCTATTCAATTTTTAAAATCCAACATGGAAATAAATAAATGCAACCTAAGCAAGACAGGTCTTTCCTTAGCTTAAAACCGACGGCTTGTGATCAAAGTGTCGCCCTCATCCCTCCCACACTCCCCCCAGCCCACTCTGGCCTCACGCTGTTCCGGAACAGGACAAGCACACTTCCCCAGACCCCGCACCAGCTAGTCCCTCCACCCGGAGCGCTCCTCCTCCAGATGGGCTTGGCTCCCGCTCTCACTTCCTTCCAATCTCTGCTAAAAGTCACCTTATCAGGACGGCCTTCCCACCTTCCGGGGGAAAAAAGCACCCCTGCACCCTGCTCTACTTTACTTTTCTACATAGCATTGCTCTTCACGATACACATTCGCTCATGTCTTTCCGTCTCCCACTCCCAAATCAGAAGTTCTACGGGAACAGGAACTCTGTTTTGTTGCCTACTGTATTCCCTGCGTCTTACCTAAAGCGGTGCCAGGCACACACACAGTAGTTCAAGAAGCATTTACCGAATGAATGGTTTGTTTGTTTTTTAAGTTTATTTATTTTGAGACAGAAGCAGTGCCAGTGGAGGAGGGGCAGAGAGAGAGGACGACAGAGAATCCCAGGCAGGCTGGCATTGTCAGCCCAGAACCCAAGCGGCAGGGGGCTCACACTCATGAAACCCTGAGAACGTGACCTGAGCCAAAACCAAGAGTCAGATGTTTAACCAACTCCATCACCCAGGTGCCCCTGTATGTGCTTCTTAAATCTCCCTAACCATCATATGAGAAAGGTACTACTGTCCCTATTTTATGGTGAAGGAAACTGAGGCAGTAAGTTGAGAAGCAGAGCCAAGATTCAAGTATCAAATAGGAGTGTTCATTGCACCACTCCTGCAGCTTCTGGGGGGCAGGGAGGAGAATATGACGGATACTCCAGAAAAAATATAACAGCATTTATCTGTTTAGAGTGGAAAAATGGAAAAGAGGTGCGAGGAGAGCATTCATTACTTGCCTTTATGTCTTTTGAAAACTGAACCTAGTGATTATAATCTATTCACAAAGCAAAAAAGTACTCAAAATAAAATATCAGCAACCCCGCT
This sequence comes from Helogale parvula, assembly GCA_004023845.1. Classification (NCBI taxonomy): domain Eukaryota; kingdom Metazoa; phylum Chordata; class Mammalia; order Carnivora; family Herpestidae; genus Helogale; species Helogale parvula. The sequence goes on from PJEM01005257.1 coordinate 62,585, forward strand.
GTCCTTCCACAAGTGAATGGTTTAAACAAACTTTGGTATACAAACACCATGGAATATCACTCGGCAACAAGAAGAAATTAACTAATTTCTGATACATGCAGTAACTTGGATGACCCTCCAAGAGAACTATGCCCAGTGAAAAATGCTTATACGAGAGAGTTACACACTTCTGATTCCATCTATGTTAACACTCTTGAAATGACAAGATTATAGAAATGGAAAAGAGATTAGTCAGGGATTAAGAGGGGGTGGGGATGGGAGGTAAGTGGGTGTGGCAAAAAAGGATAACAGGAGGGATCCTTGCAGTGATGCAAATGTCTTCATCTTGACTGTATACGGGTAAACATCTTGGTGGTAACATTATACTAGTTTTGTACAATGTTACCATTAGGGGGAACTGGGTAAGGGATCTATTATTTTTGTTATGTTTCGTTTTTGTTTTTAATTTTTTTAATGTTTATTTACTTCTGAGAGAGAGCGCGAGAGAGCGCACAAGTGGAAGAGAGGTGGAGAGAGCGAGGGAGACACAGAATCTGAAGGAGGCTCTGAACTGTCAGCACAGAGCCTGACTCGGGGCTCGAATCACAGACAGCAAGATCACGTCCTGAGCTAAGGTCGGATGCTCAACTGACTAAGCCACCCAGATGCCCTCGATCTATTATTTCTTAAAATTGCATGTGAATCTACAATTATCTCAAAATAAAAAGAAGTTTAACATAATAAAACATAAAAATCTAGGCTAAGAACATCTAGCCAGTGCTGCTAACATTACATGGCTCCCTAGAGAATAAGGAGTCAGCGGAGTGAAGATCTGGAGAAAGATCTGCAGATAAGAGCTCCAGGGAGGGGAACCAGCAACCGACAAGGACTAAACCGAGAAACAAAATCTTTCTGTTGAAAAAAACAAAAAGCAGACCAGTGCCCCTGGAGCGCAGTGATAGGAACAAAATGATAAAGATGAAAAGGATAAATACAGGCCAGACCTTGGTAAGGATCTTATTCTAAATGGTAAATGAGTAGAATCCAATCTTTTTTTTTTTTTTTTTTTTTTTTTGGTAAAGCAGAAAACAAGAATCCTATTTAGCCAATATGAAGTGAACTATGTAGGATTTGAGATACAGTGTCATTAAAATTCAGCTCGCACATGGTAACATGCAAAAGCACAAAGTCAAATGCAGGTCCTGAATGAACTCATTCAGTCCCATATTTCCCGGGCTAAGAAAAAATATTATAAAGATTACAGATACTATGAATACAATTTTATGCTATTAAAATAGTTTAACTGGCCAACCGTCCATGCTACAATTTAAATAGTATTATCATTCACAGTTAGCATTTTTAACAAACACGACTTACCTCTTTTTTGTCTTTAAACTTATCAATTTCTTTCTTCAGAAGCTCCACTCTTTGGAAGGATTCAAGGTTATTCACACTGTACACAAGAACAAAGCCATCAGCAAATGAAAAGTAATGCTTTGGTAGCTCCACACCTTCCTGTAAGCCTCTGGTATCATAAAGATGTAACTGCTCCTTTACTCCCCGATCCGTTTCCACCGAAGCCATATATACGTCCTCCATTGTTTCACAGTCTTCCATTCCTGGGATTAAAAAGAAATTACTCGTATACTGAACCATTACATTGTACACCTGAAATTAATAAAATATTAAGTCAATTATACCTCAATAAAGAAAAAATTATTCTTTTTGGATAACTCAGTACCAATTGTTGGGTACTTCCTTGTCCTTTTATTAGTTGGCTTTCAAGAAGTTTCCCTATTTACTATATGTAAGAATCATATTTCCATTTACTAACTTCTTTAAAAGCGAAAGGTAGTTGTTATAGTGGGTGAACAAAGTGACATTAAAAAACATTTCTTCTGTATAGAAATATAAGTAGAAATAAAAATTTGGCAATGGGATTAACTATTCTATATTTTAAATTTTTATTTACTTTAGAGAAAGAGAATGTTGGGGAGGGGACAGAGAGAGGCAGAATCCCAAGCAGGCTCCATGCTCAGTACGGAGCCTGATGCAAAGCTCAATCCCACAACCCTGGGATCCTGACCTGAGTAGAAATCAAAAGTTAGATGCTCAACAGACTAAGCCAAGCGCCCCACAATTATGTACTTTCCTTTTTCTTTAACTGTTTTTTAACGTTTATTTCTGAGGGAGAGACACAGAGAATGAGCAGGGGAAGGGCAGAGAAAGAGGAGACACGGAATCTGAAGCAGGCTCCAGGCTCCCAGCTCTCAGCACAGAGCCTGACACAGGGTTCGAACCCACAAACTGTGAGATCATGACCTGAGCCTAAGTCAGACGCTTAACCAACTGAGCCACCCAGGCGCCCCCACAATTATGTATTTTTAAAAAGTAACTGTTACCAAAGGACTTAATACCTACACTGGAGAATTTAAATGCTGATTTTAAAAGCAGCTTGAACAACTAAGTAGCTCCATTTTCTTCTCCATCAGAGCCAAGGACTGGACCTGGGGCCTTTTTTCTGTACCACTTCCAGTATTTCCAGGGTCTGTTTACAGGACTCAAAAATTGACTTGTCCTATCTGGGCGTGAGCACCAGGCTTTAGTTCCCAAATACCTAGTGGGCATTTATATGTGATGATTATGCAAGTTCTTCAAACTAACAAAACTTATCTTTCCTCCCCACCCCTGTTCCTCCTCCTCGCCTTCTTCCCTTGATCCCCATCCACCTGGTCAGTCTGGGTGAAAGTTGTAAGATAATCAACCATTCTACTGCCTAAACGGCTGCTTAATCCACTGCCTCCTTCATTCCCACTGGCTTATCTTTACCTGAATGAGGGAGCTCATGTGAGAGCCTAGGGGGCAACCAGAGGCCTCATGTACAGCACACAGTTTGCTGGACACCAAAAAATAAGCAAAAGCCATGGACTTAGTGGATATCAGAGCAGAATGCACTCTAATTTATGGCAACCCAGATCGTCATTCAGAGACCTGGGCTGTCACTGATAGTTATGGACGGAAAAGCGTAAGGGCGACGTACACAAGAGTGCACATCTGCTCCTTATGAGGTTTTCATTTCTGCAATACTGGAGACTAGATTAGGCACAGATATTCTCCTGGGGGGGGGACAAAAACACTACACACCTCAGTAGGACAATTTCACATTCAAATTAGCGTAATTAAACAGTCTTAAGGAGAAATGCAGGTTGGGATCCCGTGTTACTCCCACCCCAGGTTGTCAATGTAAAGCAATACTGGTTGTTAGGAGGATCTGAGGTTCTATCTGCCATTAAAGGACAAATAATCAGGCCAGCACAAAATCCCTATTATGGTGCTGTATAGCTTGTGAAGAAACCAAGTGGTGCCTGGAGAATGACCAGTGATTAGAGAACTAAGTAAGGTTGTCCCTGAAGCACATGCTGCTGTCCCTAAGATCACCTGGATCACTGAAGAGTACATGGTATAGGCTCTTACCATGTGCTTTTGGATTCAATTTTTTTTTTTAACTTTTTATGTTTATTTTTAAATGCTTATTTGAGAGAGAGAGAGAGAGAGAGCGCGTGAGCAAGCAAGCACAAGTGGGGGAGGAGCAGAGAGAGGGAGACACAGAATCCTAAATAGGCTCAGAGCCTGACACACAGCTTGAACCCATGAACTGTGAGATCATGAGCAGAGACAAAGTTGGATGCTTAACTGATGGGGCTACCCAGGCACCCCTAATTATTTTTTAAAGCGAGAGAGAGAGAGCGAGCGAGCGAGCGTGCGAGCGAGCACACAGGTGGGGGAGGGGCAGAGAAAAGAAAAGACAGAATCCTAAGCAGCCTCCATATATCAGTGCAGAGCCCGATGCTGGGCTCCAACTCACAAACTACGAGTCATGACCTGAGCTGAGATCAAGAGTCAGACACTTAATCAAATGCACCAGGCAGGCGTCCTAGCCAACGCTTTACGCATATTCCTTTACATCCCAAGTCACAAGCGATGGCTGACGATGGGCATTCCAGGTATTGCCACAAGGATATTTGCACAGCCCCACTATCTGTCATGGCAGGACTGCTCATGATTTGTCTTTATATCCACCATGACTCACAGTTAAAAGGTTTCACTCTATCAGTGAGGTCACTCTAACCTCTGAAAACTTATGCTACAGTCTTACCTGAACAGTCTGTACGCTCATGTGAACAGGCAAAGATGTTCCATCAGTCCACAGAAAAAGTACAGGGCCCTGGACCAGCAGCAAAGTTGAGGGGTTACTTGGTCAGGCTAAGGCTCCTTACACTGGGCTCTGTGACTGACAAGATTCAATAATTTCCCCTCTCTAAGACATGAAGCAACTCAAGTGTTCCCACACTGGGGTACTGGAGGGCCTCTAGGCCAATTTAGCAAATGCCTGCACCCTCTCTACCATCGAGGGAAAAAGGAAGCCCGCTGGCATCAGGCAGCACATCAAGCTGGCTCTGACCAAGCTCTTAGGGGCTCAAGCACAGGCCTCCAAAACACCTTTAGCTCGTATTCCCACGACACTAAATGTGACCGCAATGCCAAGTGGATGAGCTGGACATTTTGGCAGCATGGGAAGTCAACCCTGTTGAACTTCTAGTCACAACTCTGGAAGGGAATAAAGAGATAGTATTTTCCTATTGAACAACCAGTGTGTGGGGGGTGTCTATGAGGCCCTTCAGCAAGTGGAACCCTTAACTGCCACTCTTCCAGTAATGGTCCAGCTGTGCTGCCTATAAAGGGAGGCTAGATGGTATATTCACAAGAACGAAACTGCAGGAACACAAGCCCCTACATCGCAAAAAGGGCAGGCTTCCCCACAACAACAGAGTTTCCTCCCACTAGTCCCCTGGGAGCTCAAGTACATGGTATCTCGGAGCCAGTAGAACATGAAACCTTTAATGCCCCCTCACAAGTAAAGGCAGGCACACAACCTATTCCTGGAGACACTTGGTGTATGGGTGGCTCCCCTAGAAGGAATCCTGGTCACTGAACTATGGTAGCAATCCACCCCCAGGCTGATACCATCTGGTTTGAGACCGGAGATAATAAAAGCAGCCAATAGGCTCAATTGAGAACTGCCTGGACGCTTTGTATGCATGAACCTTGACCCCTTACCCTCTGCATGGACAGCTGGGCTGTTTATAAGGGCCCAATGAGCTCAGGATGACTGGGAAATTTTATAGAAACCATTGCGGGGGGGGGGAGATTATGGAAAAATAAGTGGAATATAGGACCCTGCTGCCTCCCATACTGTTTTCCGTGTCTCAGCACACAGGCCTGTCTCACCCACTAGGAATACTGAGGCAGACACCTCAGCAAAAATCAGGGGCCTGACCTCCACACAAAGCTCAGAATTGGTCGTCTCTGTTTATAAACACAGTGGGCACCGCAGTGCCAAGGCGGGTTGGAATACAGCAGCGGGAGCTGGCATGCCCCTTTGCTATACAGACATCAAGCAGCCATCAGTAGCTGCCTGATCTGCTCCCACCTGAGACCTAGCAAAGTTCCACACACACGACACATACATGGGATCCGACTGGTTTTAGGCTGCCAAACTGGTTATATTAGCTGTCTATCCATGAATCAAGGGAAAAAGAACACCCTAACTTGTGTGGATACAGCCACTGGGCTCATGTAAGCCCCTCCCTGTAAAAGGACCAATCAAAATGCCACCATCAGGGGTGCCTGGGTGGCTCGGTCAGTTGAGTGTCTGACTTCGGCTCAAGTCATGATCTCACTGTTTGTGAGTTGGAGCCCCTACGTTAGCCTCACTGCTGTCAGCACAGAGCCCACTTTGGATCCCTCTCTCTCTCTCTGCCCCTCCCTCACTCGCACTCTCTCTCTCAAAAATAAATAAACAATTTTTTTAAATGCCACTGTCTTAGTGTCATATACAGATATCCTCGAAGGATAGACTGTGATAGGGGAACACATTTCCTGGACATGATATGTAGGACTGCACTCATGAAAATATACATTGGTGGTTTCGTTTACCCTACAATCCACAGGGCACTAGGCTAACTGAAAAGAAGAGTGGCCTTTTTTTTTTTTTTTAAAGTAGGCAAGGCTTAAACTCAAGACCCTTCGATCAAGACCCGGCCAATGTCAAGAGTCAGATGGTCAGATGCTTGACCCACTAAGCCACCCAGGCACCCCAAGAATGGCATTCTTAAAGATCAACTCAGAGCTCTCTCACAGACACCACAGTTGCAGGGATGGACAAGCCTTGCCAGAAGCCATACACTTGTTAAATTTGACAGAGACTGGCCGAAGCACCACCCCAGGCGCACGGTTAGGTACCAAAACCAGGACTAGTGCCATCCAGAAAAGGAGGCCCGAGACGCTGGTTGCTGAGTTCATAGCAGCCCAGAGACAACTGTGATTCCAGGCTGCTCAGCCCCTCCTCCTGGGCGAGGGGACACCTGAACAGGGGTTAGAATGCAACTTCCCCCAGAATGGATAGGCTATTTCTTGTCAGAGTGTGAGAAATGTCCCAGACAGCTAAAGTGGTCCCCCTTGATCCTGCTGGAGTTGGGGCCAAAACAGTAAACATATTCCAGACAGACACTGACCGAAAGGCATTCTAGTCGGGTACCTGACACGGTACCACCTTTAAGTTTACACATACAGATGGGACTCTCTGGCCCTTGGGCAACATGTCTGATAGGTCCCTCCTGCTCACGCACCTCAGGCCACCTCTGTGCTCCTGACAAACCAAAAAGGTACTAGCAACTTCTCAACAGAGGGAGACCATCTCCCCAGACAAGTACCTACAAAGCATTTATCCTTTTATCCTTAGCCTGCTGCTTCTCTTGTTCTGGCGAAGGAAACCCTTTTCTGCAACGGACATGGACAAACTGGACGGTTCACAATGGGATTCATGCTGTGTATGTGGTTTGCTCCCTTTTTCACAGGTCTCTTCTGCTGCTGTCTACTGTTGTGGGTTAGGTCTTCAACTTCAACACAGTTTGGTAAAGAGACCTACTGCCAAGAGCTCCTCTGATGGCTCAGGGAATACTGCAAAGGAGGTGGGCGTGGGAGATTATAAGAGCCAGATTGGAGGGCCAGGGTGTGAGCCAAACTAACACCATTCGGGACAAATCTGCCGTGAGGACTGCCCTGTGACCTAAAGGCTTCTTAAGCACAGTCCTCCCTCACCCCCACAATCTTTTGTTTAACCGTATCCTAAAGTACCCGCTTGGGGCACGTCCTTGATCTGCTCTGGAGATCCTCCAACCTTTCTCCCCAGGTGGTCTCTGAGCCTGTACTCCTCAGCCTCTAGGGCTGTGAGAGCACATCTTGTGGAATGCCCGTCATCAACCATCCCTGTGACTTGGGATGTAAAGGAATATGCATAAAGCGTTGGCTAGGACGCCTGCCTGGTGCATTTAATTAAGTGTCTGACTCTTGATCTCAGCTCAGGTCATGATCTCGTAGTCTGTGAGTTGGAGCCCAGCATCGGGCTCTGCACTGATATATGGAGGCTGCTTAGGATTCTGTCTTTTCTTCCTTCTGCCCCTCCCCCACTTGTGTGCACGCGCTAGCCAAGACACATTTCTGTCTGCTAGTCCCTTTAATAAACCATTTCTTAAGTTGAACTCATTGGCCGTTTTCTTCAGTCTTATGGCTCCTTTGGCCCTTGGAGATCATTTTGCATGTACGAGAACTGTACAATGGTCTATTAAGTGTGCCATAGCATTATGTCTACAAATTTTATAATTAAAAAATACTTTATTGTTAAAAAATGCTAACCATCACCATTACAGCTCAGGGAGTTGTAATCTTTTTGCTGGTGGAGGGTCTTGCCTCAATGTTGATGGCTGCTGACTGATGAGGATGGTGGCTGCTAAAGGCTAGGGAGGCTGTGAATATTCCCTAATATAAGGCAAGAATGAAGTACACCATATCAAATGACTCTTCCTTGCACAAAGAGTTTTTCTGGAGCATGCAATGCTGTTTGATAGCCTTTTACCCACAGTAGAGCTTCTTTCAAAAATTGCAATCTGGGGCACCTGGCTGACCCAGTTGGCAGAGCATGCAACTCTTGATCTCAGGGTTTTAAGTTCAAGCCCCATGTTGGGTATGGAGATTACAGGAAAAAATCTTAAAAAAAAAAAAAAGAGAGAGACAGAGACAAATTGGAGTCATTCCCTCAAACCTTGTTTTTTAAAAGCTTTTTAAAATTTTTTTTATTTTTTAACATTTAGTTTTGAAGGACAAAGAGAGACAGAGACAGACCATGAGGGGGGAAGGGCAGAAAGAGAGAGAAAGAGGGAGACACAGAATCCAAAGCAGGCTCCAAGCTGTCAGTACAGAGCCTGACGCTGGGCTCAAACTTATGAGCCCTAAGATCATGACCTGAGCCGAAATGGGACGCTGAAGTGGGACATTTATCTGAGTCACCCAGGTGGCCCTGTTTTTGTTTTTGTAATCTCTATGCCCAATGTGGAGGCTAAACCCACAACCCTCAGATCAAGAGTCACACACTCTTCCAACTGAGCCAGCCAGGCACCCCCTTACAGCTGCTTTTATCAGTTCAGTTTAGGTGATACTCTAAGTCCTTTGTTGTTATTTCAACAATCTTCTTTTAGCATTTTCACAGAAATAGATGCTATCTCAAGAAACCACTTTCTTTGTTCATTCATAAGAAGTAAATTCTCATCAGCAAAGTTCATCAGCAAACTTTTGTAATGAAATTTTATCCTGAGATTGCAACAATTTAGCCATGTCTTCACGTTTCACTTCTAATTCTAGTTCTCTTGCTCTATCACATCCAGAGCTACTTCCCCCCTTAAACCCTTCAAAGGCATCCATGAGGGCTGGAATTAACTTCCAAACTCCTGTTAATGTTGATATTTTGACCTCTTCCCGTGAATCATAAATGTTCTTAATGGAATTTAGAATGGTAAATCCTTCAGAAAGTTTCAATCTATACTCTTCTCAGATCCATCAGAAGAATCATGATCTATGGCAGCTGCAACCTTATGCAACAAATTTACTTCTTAAATAGTAAGACTTGAAAGTCAAAATGACTCCTTGATGCATGGGCTGCAGAATGGACGTGGTGTTAGCAGGTATAAAAACATTAATCATGTACATTTCCATCAGATCTCTTGGGTGACTACCTGCACTGTCAACAAATAATAATATTTTAAAAGGAGTCTTTATTTTCTGAGCAGTAGGTCTCAACAGTGGACTTCAAATATTCAGTAAACCAAGTTGTAAACAGATACGCTCTCATCCAGGCTTTGTTTTTCCATTTACAGATTACAGGCAGAGTAGATTTAGCACAATTCTTAAGGGCCCTAGGGTTTTCTGAATGGTCGATGAGCACTGGCTGCAACATAAAGGCCCCAGCCACATTAGTCCCTAACAAGAGAATCAACTTGTCCTTTGAAACTCTGAAGCCAAGTATTGAGCTCTTCTCTCTAGCTATGAAAGTCCTAGATGGTATCTTCTTCCAACACAGGGCTGTTTCACCGACACTGAAAATCTGTTGTTTAGTGTAGCCACCTTTATTAGTTATCTTAGCGAGATCTGGATAATTTGCTACAGCTTCTACAACCACACCTGATAGATGCTTCACTTTGCACTCTCATGTTTGAAGATGGCTTCTTACACTTCCTGAACCAACCTCAGCTAGCTTCAAACTTTTCTTCTGCAGCTTCACAGAATTGAAGAGTTAGGGCCTTGCTCTGGATTAGGCTTTGGCTTAAGGGAATGCTGGTGGCTACTCTGATCTTCTATCCAAACCACTAAAACTTTCCCCATATTAGCAAGAAGGCAATCAGTGTGTTCACTTAAGCGTTTGTTTTTTTTTTTTTCAGGTTTATTTTTGAGAGACAGAGAGAAAGACAGACAGACAGACAAGTATGAGCGGGGCAGGGGCAGAGAGGACAAGTCACAGAATCTGAAGCAGGCTCCAGGCTATCAGCACAGAGCCTGATTCAGGGCTCAGACTCACAAGCTGTGAGATCATGACCTGAGCTGAAGTCGGACACTCAACTGACTGAGCCATCTGGCACCCCACTTTTTTTAAGTGTATTTATTTATTTTGAGAGCTAGAGAGAGAGAGAGAGTGCACAGGAGGTGCAGAGAGAGAGAGAGAGAAGAGAGAGAATCCCAAGCAGGCTCCACCTCGTCAGTGTGAAGCCCAACACAGAGCTCAGTCCCACAAACCTTTGAGATTATGACCTGAACCAGGATCAAGAGTCGGACGCTTAACCAAATGAGCCATCAAGGTGCCCCTAGAGCCGCACTTTTCATTTTCTTCAAGAACTTTCCTTTGCATTCACAATTTGGCTAACTGGTGCAAGAGGTCTAGCTTTCAACCCATCTCGGCTTCCAACATGCCTTCCTCACTCAGCTTCATCACCTCTAGCTTTTAATTTAAAGCGAGAGATGTGCAACTCTTCCTTTCATTTGAGCACTTGGAGACCACTGTAGGGTTATTACATGGCCTGATTTCAATGTTGTTGTGTCTCAGGGAATAGGGAAGTCTAAGGAGAGGGCGAGAGATAAGGGAACAGCCTATTGGTGGAGCAGTCAGCACACACACATTTATCGATTAAGTTCACTGTCTTATATGGACACAGTTCATGACGCGCCAATTCTTTTTTTTTTTTTTTCAAAACAATTTTTTTAATGTTTTATTTATTTTTGATACAGAGAGAGACAGAGCATGAGAGGGGGAGGGGCAGAGAGAGAGAGGGAGACACAGAACCGGAAGCAGGCTCCAGGCTCTGAGCTAGCTGTCAGCACAGAGCCTGACAGCCTGACGCGGGGCTCAAACCCACGAACATGAGATCTGACCTGAGCTGAAGTTGGAGGTTTAACCCACTGAGCCACCCAGGCGCCCCAAAAACAATTCTAAAAGTAACATCAAAGGCCACTGATTGCACATCAGCATAACAAAAAATAATAATAATGAAAAACAAAAATGTGAGACACAAAGTGAGCAAATGCTGTTGGGAAAAATGGCACCGATGGACTTGCTTGAGGCAGGTTCACCACAAACATTAAATTTGTAAAAAACAATCAGCAAAGCATACCATCTTAAATAAGGTATGCTTGTATAGGTTTTCAAAAACTCTTGCTGTAGTTTTCCTAAACAACCTAGATACTGTTGAATTATTTTTTTTAAAGGTGCCTTACATGAAATGTCTGCAAATATTAAATTAAAAAATCCATCAAGTATTAGATTGAAAGGAAAACCAAGTAATAATGATAAACAGATTGGAAGAGGAGAAACCAAAACTTTACTTTTATCACTATAATTATTTTTTTCTTATTTTATTCATTTATTTTGGGGGAAAGGGGGGGGGGGA